>LNAC01000011.1:4748343-4921747 GCA_002007465.1 Ailurus styani | reverse complement strand
TTATTTTTTATTTTATTATTTTTTAAAGATTTTATTTATTTATTTCACAGAGGGAGAGAGATCACAAGGAGGCAGAGAGGCAGGCAGAGAGAGAGAGGGGGAAGCAGGCTCCCCGCTGAGCAGGGAGCCCGATGTGGGCCTCGATCCCAGGACCCTGAGATCATGACCTGAGCCGAAAGCAGAGGCATTAACCCACTGAGCCACCCAGGCACCCATCTTACCCTCTTCTTCAGTCTCCCCTTCTACCTGTTCTCCTGTTCATTCTCTCAAGTGAATAAATAAAATTCTTTAAAAATAAAAAAAATAAAAACAGAAATGGAGATAAAACTGCATCCTATCAGCTCACTCAATCTTCTAAACTTTAAAAATGCGAACAAATCGGATTTAGAATGGAGAATATTAATGACTTGTCAGCAGAGTTAAAGTGATACTTACAGCTTTTTGTTGTATTTATTGGATTAGATCCCTATCTGCATTTTTCTTAGAGTCATCAGCAGAAACTTGGCTCTGCCAGACGCGGAAGTCCACAGATAGAGCGGGAGCTAACCCTGTGCATGCGTGTGTCTGTGTATGCACACCCGTGTCCTTTCCTATGTCTTCTACAGAATCATGGGTGTGGGCTTTCTCTACATGTAATTCAAACAAGCTTCTGGATCTATATGTGTCTGGGTAAAAGTAACTTTGAAGAGGAAGAGCGTATGGTGATTACGGAGGCCATTGAGCCCCTCCTGGTTATGATGAGTGGGTCATGTTGCTTAATTGTTTTGAATATTACTTCTTAGAGACTGCAGGGTTATGACTTCTGCAAGTTATCTGAGAACACAGAGCTGCACTACACTCAGCTGTTTCCAACTGTAATCCTTCTCATTGTACCTTTGAGAAACAAAGCTTGGATGGAGTATCCTTACCCAACGAGTCAGGAACTAGAACTTGTCTTATTGCTCTTATTCCGTGGGTTTTCACCCTATGCTGTGACATCTCCAAATGTGACATCCATAGTCATGCTGCAGAAGTGTCTCCATAGCTCAGTCATCTGTGGTCTGGATTCATGGTTGTGCAGTATCTGTGTTCCACCCGGCACTATTTAACCAGTTTTATCATATCTGTGTAACCCCTGGATTGATGTTTTCAAAATAAATCCATCTTAGTTAAATAAATATAACATGAAAATGTTCGTTCTCATGGGAAGAACATTCTTTTGCCATAAATGCAATAAACCCATTAAAAAATACCTTCTAAACCAAATGTGGGTATGTTCTCAAAATTTAGGTTTCTTTTCTTGCCTTGCTAAAGGCTGAACCTCAGATCTGCTCTCTTGTTAAAAACGGAGAGTCATAGGTTTTTGAGTGGTGATAAAGATAGATTTGCAGGAGTGCAGGGTGTCCAACAATGCTACCAAAAGATTGAAAGAAATTATTATAGGGCTATTTCCTTATTATATGATCCAACTGCCATTTGATGCCAAGTCTGACTGCCATGTAAAGTCAGCTTACTTATACCAATGTTGGCATCAGACACTAGGAGGACTTGTAGTCTGGACCCTAACAGAGACAGAAAGGGGTTCTTAGCCAGAGAACTGAGTTCTTGCCCAAACAGGGCCTCTGAATTTTTAGATAAATCCAGTCCACCAACAAGGGTGTACTGAAACAATGGTACTGAAACAACAATGCTGAGCATCAAGGAAGTCAATGAACTTGGCCTCTTTGGGCCTCATGTTCCTCTAAATAATGACAGGAATGGACTGAAGAGTCACTGTGTCCCATTACTAGACTCTGGAGTTCATTGTCTTCACCAGCTCTTTTCATTATCAATATTTGTGGCACTCAAGTCTTTCACTTCCTACACTTGGGGAACTTTTGAGGCATAATAGGACCCGCCCCCTTTTAAGAAGGATAAACCAGAAAATAGGAAATGAATTTTATCTACTTCCTAACTCAATTACCTGCATATAAAACTTGAGTGACATTTCCAAAGTTAAATCATAACCTGGATAAGTCATCCTCAAATCTTGTCCACAGATGACTCTTCCTTTGGAAATTCTAGTGAGGATACTCTATCACCTCTCCGTTCTGGGTGAAGAATGATTATTTTTAGATGAACAAGAGATCCTACTTTCCTCTCCTCCTTGCAGCAGAGATATTTCACGCTTCTTTTAACTAGTCCAAATTCAGAATATAGCTATGTCTGAAAGATCCTGTCAACAGAAATATATTCATTCAAGGAACGTTGTACTCCTTCATATATGAATAAATCAGCTCTGGGTTTGAAGTCTATTTTATGCTATGTAACTTCTTCTTCCCTAAAGAAGACTTTTAAGATTTTAGCCCACTCTATTCTTCCTATATTTGGACTGTTTTGTGTCTCAACATTACTTAACATCACCTGCATTCAGAAAGATGGGACGTCATAAAGTCAGAAAATACATGTTACAAATCAAACTTAGATAACTTTGGACATAATACATGAAACACTGAACATTGCTTTAACTATATCAGTTAAGCTTACATAATTAATATTGCAATCACCTTCTATAATGATAAAGGGTTATTTTTAAGGAAAAAGAAAAGTTCTATGTGAAAAATATGATTGAAGTGATTTAAGGAACACATAAAATTGAGTTAAGTGTCTTTGCACCCATCAATCTTCCCAATATATATTGGAAAGAACATGACTCAGGTATCTTAGCAGAGATAATGGATATCTATAGAAGTACTTTAAAACTAAGGTTGAAGATCTAGATTATAAAAGTAGTTCATACAAGAAAATAGAAAAGCAAAGTTAAAACTTTTCACTTTTAACCAATAAATGCTAATTAAATCTGTTGGAAATCCAGATGGGGAGTTCCTCAGACCACTCACTGATTACTGATGGTTCTTTTCTGTTTTCTTTTTTTTTTTTTCTGATGGTCTTCTTTTGAGTTCATATTTTCAATATTATACACCCAAAGGCCTAAATTGGAAAAAGGCATCCAGCCTGATTCACTTGAAGAACCCTATTTTAGCTCAAAGGGTATATAATTAGAATACTAGTATTCTAGCACTTCAAGATATTTTTAAAGGTGTTGCAAAACTGCTATATTATCACAGAAGGTTCCTCCCTGGCACAGAAAATGGAAAAGCTGCCCAACATGTTCAGGGTACTCTTGAATCTGTCTTTTTATTGTCCTCCTCTTTTCCATTTCCAGGCCACCAATACACTCTTGACTTTACTTTTGCAGTCATCCCCTCCTCATCATCTGCTGCTCATCAGGCTTCCTAAAACACTGTGCTGGGATGGCGGCTCATCTCTGTTCACTGGATGAACAGGGCTGGAGGGATAGCCCCTCTTACTGCAGTGCACTGAACCCCATTCCTCTCCCCAATCCACATTCCCCATCATTTCTCCCAAACACACCGCTCCACTAGCACTGCTGTCCATCCCCCCACGATGGCCTCCACGGTTACAATCCTAGCTGGAGCCGCCACTTTCCCCACTGTTTCAATCCTTGTTCTCTCTATAGAGGTCAGAGAACTTACTCTGAAATCATCAGGTGGAAAAGACTGTAGGCTTTTCAGGCCAAGCAGGTCGCCTTACTACCACTCAACACTGCCATTAATAACACAAAAGCAGCCATAGGAAACATGCAAATGAATGAGTTAGAGTCTCACTAAAACCTTATGTCAGGGTGCTACATGTGAATTTCATATAATTATCCTCTGTCATGAAATGTTATTCTTCTTTGGATGTTTTATCAATCACTTAGCGATGTAGAAGCAATTATTTCTTAATGGGCCATACAAAAACAGGCAACGGGCTGCACTTGGCCCATGGGCTGTAGTTTGCTGACTCCTGCTCTATTGTACAGCTCAAAAGAGCAGCCAGTGATGAGCATGATTGAATTCGACTCCCTGCTCGGAGTCCTGCAGAGGCTGTCAGTGCCACTCAGAGCAAATGCTCAGCTTCTCACCATGGCCTGTAAAGTCTTGTATATTCTGGGCCCCTTTGTTTGTCTGCCTTTATCTCCAATTACTCTCTTTGGTTTTTTTTCTCTGCTCTAGCTAACTGACCTACTTTCAGTTCTTTGAACACACTGAATACAAGCCTGTCTCAGGGTCTTTACCCTGGAAGGTCTCTGGCCTGGAATCTGTTTCCCCATATATTTCTATGGCTCTCTTGCTTGTTTCAAGACTTTGACCTAATGTCATTCTCATCAAGAGTCTATCCTGACCACTTGACTGAAATTGTAACCATCCTATTACAAGCTCATTGTGCCCCCCTAAATTTCATATAGGGAAGCCCTAACCCCCTACTACCTCAGAATGTACCTGTATCTGTAGGTAAGGTCTTTAAAGAGGTGATTCAGTTAGTAAGGCCATTAGAATGGGCCCTAATCCAATCTGACTGGTATCTTTATAAGAAGAGGAAATCTGGACACATAGGAAGCTATCAGAGATGTGTCATCATAGAGGAATGGCCATGTGAGGACATAGTGAGAAGGCGGCCAGCTACGAGCCACAGAGAAATGCCTCGGAAGAAATCAAACCTGCCAACACCTTGAGCTTGGACTATGAGAAAATAAATTTTCTCCTGAACTGAGAAAATAAACTGTTGTTAAGCCACCAAATCTGTAGTATTTTGTTGTAGCAGCCCAAGCAAACTAATACACATCCCAACCTCCATAGCCCTCCCAAACCCATTTACCTTGTTCTATTTTTACCCAGAGTACCCATCACCCACAAACATACTATCTAATCAGCTTAATGATTATTATCTACCTCCCTGCTACATGAGAGCAGTGAACTTTTGTTTATTGATATATTCCAAGTTCCCAGAAGAGTGTCTAGAGGAGACCAGACACGTAACAAATATCTGCTATATGAATGAACCCTAGCAAAATATTTGTCTCTATATATCCCCCTCCTCTGTTCTCTGTTCTTCCTGGGAAGTCCAATCACCAACTCAGCATCTCCAAACCCAAAGCCACTAAAAGCTGTGTCAAAAGTTATCAACACTAAAACGTCTCTTACCACAAAACAGAGTGAACCCTCCTTTTGGATTCTACTGATAAATGGTCTGTACCTCTCTCCTGGCACTTAACTTATCCAAGTCTGCATTAAAGTTACTTGCTACATGTTCTAATTCCTCTGCTAAATGTTGAGCTTCTTTATGATGCAGCTGGTGTCTCATACAGGTTCCTATGCCTCGCCATACCCTCTTAGCATGCCACACATACTTGAGGCGGAATAAACTTCCATGAACTCATACACATTATTATTATAAAAATACATTACTGAGCAATTACCTTGTGTCAGGCTCTGCCTTAATTGTGCACATTATCTGCACAATTAGCAAAATCTTTGTGAAGGTGGCACCGTCATTAACCCCTTTTACAGATGAGGTCACTGAGCCTGAGAGAGGTAAAATAATTTGCCTAAGGTCATACTGCTAATGATTGGTGAAGCCAGATTTCAAACACAGGTCTGCCCTCCTATAGAGGTCAGGATCTGGAATATGTTGTCTCATAAGTAAGAAGGAAAAGAGTGTTTACTTTGAAATAAAAATTTCAGTATCATGTTAAGTGAAAAAAAATAAAGGGAAGAAATATCATTCACCTAAATTTTTAGAAGCTTGAATAGGCTGACCGCAGATCTCCAATGACTGCTTTTCTAGTTCTGAACTGAGAGTACAGTCATTGTGTATTCTTTAAATTTACATACGGACTCTGAGAATTTAAAAATTCATTATTTCATATTAAAATACTTCTCCAGATTAATCTTATTTTATTGGTAATAATTGAAGTCTTAAAACATAAATGAATTATATTAAATAAATTTGGTTTTCCTAAATTCCTAAATCTATGTATGCCTCTTATCTTCTTACAGTATTTCATAAAGAATTTAAGAAATCTGCAGGTTCTTGCTATTGACTTCTGAGATAGATAATTTCTACTTTTCATTGCTGCTTTCAATTCCATGACATCTTATATGCCAGGAATTAGGCAAGATGGAGACAATTGTTAATTTTATCCATTGGTGAAGAAAAAAAAAAACTTTATTAACTACTAATTTTAAAAATGTAAGGACTTTACACTCTCAGGTTTTGGCAGAAACATTTATGTTGCACATAGTGAAGCAACATGTAAGTTATTGGCAATTTGGGGGTAGGAGAGGACTTTTGGTGAAAGCATTAAAGCATCATTAAGTATAACCATTTAAGTATACAGATTTTAAACTGTATCATTTTTGAAGGAGATCTTTAAGTTAGGTATTCTATTTACTTTTGGAAAATTTTCAATTGCTATCAACCAAACCCACTTTGACCTTCTCTGAGGACTCCAAAATAATGCAGTGATGTCAGCTGCTAAGCTTCACATGATTTTGGATGCCAGCATCCAAACATCCATAACCCTGCTTGAATGAATACTGATCCCCCAACCACCATCCTCAAAATTGCTGACTTTGAAAAGCCCCCGCTGGCAGCTGAAATTGCGTTTGCTTGACTTTTCTGATGAGGAAACAGGTATCATGGGATTCCTGAATATAAACTTGCTTAAGATTGCCTACTAAGATGAGGCAGTGCTAAGACTACCTCAAGACATGTTGGCTGCTAAGCCCAGGCATTTCTCTTAGACCAAGTCACCACCACAGGCACTTATCACAGTGTAAAGTTGTGAGAGCCATGTGCTTCTGTAATGGTAGTATAAAGGACTAGTCACAAGACTAACTAGTCTCACGACCTTGGTAAAATCACCCGAGCCACTTGGACCTCCATATTCTCTTCTGAAAAGAAATAAGTCAGACCAAATGATTTTTATGGTCCATGGAGAGTCCTCATGTCTGTGATCCAAAAATATATTCCAACGCACTATCTATAAGTAGCATGATATACATAGCATTGTACTCATTAATGTCATATGTTGTACACTTTCACTAATTGAGCTAACAAACTTCTTAACCTTCAAAGATCATGGACTATGCTTCTGCTTGGAGACAAGCTAGGAGGGCCTGATTGGAAGGCACAATTGCATGTATTTGGGTAAATGCCCAGCAGTTGGCTGTATAGTTTCCCTTGGGGGACTTTAGTAGACACAGCATAAAACTGATCTTTAAAGTTCTAAAAGCCTTTTATAGAACTGGCTTCATAGCTCTTTGACGCCTTTTGACTTTTGTTTGGCTCAGGGATTTATAAGATGGTAGAAAACTCTTCTATGTATACCCCATAATAAAACAGGCTCTATGTATCTTAGCAGCATATTACAGAAGAGGAACATGACTGATTTGGCAGGCTTTAAGGCTCTTATTCTAACCTGGTGACCTTGCCCCATGGAAATCTTCCCATTGTAGAGGGGATAATACTGAGCTAGGGGAAGTTACAATTTCCTCAAAGTTAGAGACAAGCTGGAGAAGAAAACTGCAGACAGAAAATAGAAAACTGAAATCCCAGTAATATATTTTTTGTAAAACTTCTAAAATTATAGTACATCCAAGGTGGCATATTTTCTTATCTCCAGCAGGTTTACTGTAGCTAAAGACCGAAGAGCCCATAAATTTCTATTTTATTACCTTACAATTATTAAAATGCAATCATTATCCATATAATATGTTCACTGTAAAAAAGTGAGAAAATACAAATACATAGACATTTATACATAATTCACTCAGAGGATATATGAATTTTGAAACAAATGGACATATATATATGCAGCACCTACCCCTATTTTTAAATGTGTAGTCACACCTCCTCTGTGTACAGGTAGAGAGAATTCAGACTTTGTGGGCTCTGGATTATGTACAACAGTCACTATAATGGGAAGAAGAACTGGGCAGAGATAAGAAAAAGCAGAACCACAACAGAGATGAGAATGGGTAGCTGACATGACCAAGATCACAAGAAGTGATAGAGCCAAACACAGTAACAATCCTATCAACCTGGGGGAAGACAAGCAGAAAAACAGAAGCAGGAAATGTAGCTTTGGTCCCTAAAAAACATTTCAGTGCAATGCAGTCATCCATCAGACGACTTACTGAACATTTATTATGTGCCAGGCAAGATCTAGGCGCTCGATTACAATAATGAACAAAACAAACATGGCCCTTAAAAAGGAGTTTACATTCCAGTTTTATGGACACTGTTAAATAATCAAAATTACTTCAGATAGTGGTAATTTCCATGGAGAAGGTGACCAAATACACCATTTTGTCTGGGACAGCCTTGATTTGCACCTGTGTTTGTGCTGTGATTCAGATCACCTCCTTGTACTCTCAAAAGCGCCTCAGTTTTGGTCACTCTAACTATAACCTAAGTTTCAAAAGGATGACATAAAAGAAAGGCATTAGGGGGCAGGAGGGCTGTTTTGGATTGGAAATGACTAACTAAGGTGATGGCTGAGAATTAAAGTCCTCACAGAGTGCTTTGGAGTGAGACTGAGTTCGCAGAAGGAGAACTGTGTAGTGAAACAAAGATACAGTTTGGGTTCTGACAAATCCAGTTATATACCTTAGCCCCATCACGTGCTAGATTTGGCACCTTGGGATAGGTTCCCCACAGGCTGCTCGATTGGTACAGCTTAAGACTGATAATGTGACTCAGAAAGAAACACATTAAGTTATATGAGGAAATAGATATTTAGGATATCTCCCCCCAAAACTGTGTTTTTGAGCAGATATTATAAAGCACACAGTGTGTTAGGTGAGATCTGGAGAATTAAGCTCCACAGTGTAGAGTCTGCTTAAGTTTCTCTCTCTCTCTCATTCTCTCTCTCTCTCTCTCTCTCTTTCCCTCTGCCTTCTCCCCCACACACTAAAATACATAAATAAAGGTTTAAATGTCTTTTAGAGGACTCACATCTACTTAAGATGTGACTCTAACACCGAATCTGTTAATAATACAGGATTAATGAGTAATTAAATGCTAAACAATATGGAACAGACAACTTAAGTTCAAAAAGTAAGAAGGTCAGTACATGTCACACAGTGGAGACAGATCTAAGGGGCAGGTAAGAAACGTAACATTGACTACCTGAGCACTGTTAGTCACAGAAGTAATATATCTGGACAAGGACTAGAACCTTCTGGTGGGCTTTGCTGGTAATTTCGGCAGTAATGCGGTAGTGGAGGCATTCTTTCTTCTACAAATAATTCCACTGATCCTCTCTCCCAGCTGCTTCCACACCTGCCTTCCTTTGCTCCCTCCTTATCAGACTCTCTAATTCCTTCAGAGGAACATATCTTAAAGGCTTACTGCCTCCCCTAAGCTGCCTATTGTACTTGCCTCTTCTTGACTAAAACCGCATGAGGACAGCTCCCCTTTGCTTTTTGAAATCTTAGCCCATGTCAGTTTGCTGAGGTAACTGTCCTTCACTTATTGGCACTACCGGCAGGGTAACACAGGGTGGGAAGGAATCACAAAGAAGTAGTTTATAAAACCACAAGGCTCATCCCTTAACAACCACTTAATAAATGTTAGTTGAACGAATAAATGGCGATTACAGTTATTGAAAACCAATAAAATCAAAGGCAAAATAGTTTCAAAATTGCAGTCATTTATCCAGCTTACTTTCTATTTATTCCTAATTACTAGGCAGCACAACAATGATGAGGTATACAATTACCTTTGGGGAAAATTCAGTTTGAAACAAACAAAAAACAAAACCAAAAACAGAACATCCTATAGATACCAGATCAGTAATAATGACAAAAGTTAGCGTTTGTCGGATGCTTCACAATAACAGAAACATATGGAGGAAAATCCCCATTTCACAAATGGACTGAGCCAACGCAGGGCAGCTGGGTGACTTTCACGACTGTAGGATCAGGGACAAGGGTGAGATGCCAACAGGAGCCTCCCACCTCTTCCTCTGGGCAGGCCCTTGCCCTCCAGAAGCACAGCTGGGCTCTGGGCAGAGAGAACAGCTCTCCTGGAACACATTCTCAGAATTCTGTTTTCATTTCTAATGTAATATATTTATGCTATGGTCATTGAGACCCTGATGGAACGACATTAGAGGAACACAATAGAGCCAGAGTGAGCCAGACTGGAGACACAGAAAGGAGGGCGTCAAATGATGGAATGCTTTATATGAGGTCACTCCCCTAACCTGGTGAAGTTCTCCTGCCCCCCGACCCCCAGCCGCCCGTTCAGTTCTCTCGGACTCAGTCTCCCCTGAACGTCACGATTATTGCCCCTCCTGAGCCAGTCGGAAGCATGGATCTCCTTCACAGTCCCAAGCATTCACCTTTAAAAAATTAAACATAGGTCCCAAATAGAAAACATTTTGAGATATCTTGATGTCATGCGGTATCTCTCTCAGACAGGAGAAACGGATAGTGTTAGGCATAGAGCCATCCATTGCAGGTGCTTGATAAAAACTAGTTTGTTTATCAAATTGTTTGGCATATACTGCAAAAAATGTATCAGTGCTGATTTCTATCGTGGCCAGCTGGACGTCGCTTTCTTCTACAAGTAAGGGCATCTCCTCAGCTCTTGGCCTCTCCCCACCAACCCACCATTGTATCCCCAAGCTAGAAAGTGAAGCTTAGAGAGAAAATATACTTTATCAAAGAAAATTCACCATCGTACCTCACATACACCCTCCATAGCTGCATCATCCTGGTTATAATCCTGTTTTGCTATATAATAAATATTGCATTGTTTTCTTGTGCCTTAATCTGACTGATTACAGGGACACCTGCTCCGAAAACAGTCGATTTGTTTGAAGGTGTAGGTTTGTTTTCCTTATAAGGTTTAAGAAACACACAGAAAAATTTTGGACCGAAGCTACGTGGACAAAATAAAAGATAAACAAGGATGGTGAAAAATGTGGTAGAATGACAGAAATCTTACGAGTCACTCAGGGATATGATTAGATTCCTCATGCCACTTCCAATATCTTCTGAGGGGAAGCGACACGACCAATGCTAATAATTTTTAAAAAAGGAAGCCCTGTCAGTGGTAATACTTATGGTGGTTTAAAATAAAATAATAATTATGGCCATGAGCATATTTCTCCTACTTGGAGTGGTTTTTCCAAACAGCTTCTGGAATGGGGTCAGCTGGTGGAAGAACTAGCAATAAATCTGAAGGTTAGGAGGAAGGAGAGGCCAGCAACCATTTTTCCCCCTGGAGTTCCCTACCTCTCAGGTCTCCACGGGTTGGCTGTGTCCCTGGACTAAAGGCCACATCTCCTGTCAAGCAGCCATCTGCAGTTTCCCTCTCTGGGTTTCAGAGAGGGCTCCGCTCTCTTGGCCCCTCAGTGGTCTGCTGTTACTAGCGTCAGAGTACACATTACCTCTGCTGATTCCCTTACACCCTGCCCACATACAAAGTCCCTTTATTAAATCTTTTCTTGACTGTGAGATCTCTTTCCTGACAGGAACATAACTAGTACATATCACAATCAATGTACAATGTCCTCAATAGTCTTGGTCCCGTGATTTGAAACTTCAGTATTTCTTTAAGGACTTAAAGGAAGTGTTGACTAATTGCTGAAGTTTCTGGTAAGAAATCTCTGATTACCTCAACCAACAGGGACAAATGCAGCTCCTTCTATGGATATTAGCTCTTCCCTTTAGACTGTAAGCAACGTATGGATTAATTTTAATTTTGTCCATCAGTCAACAAATGAGTTTTAAGAGTCTAGCATATCTAAGACTGAGATGGTTTCACTGACTAGTTTGAAGTTCTCACAATGATAAAACAGTCTTCTTTTATAGACTTTAAGCCCAAAAGTTTACCTCATATACTAATTATGTGATAAGAGGCATCAAAGGTCATTAAACATTAGCATGAGATTTTCTTCTGAAATGAAAGGGACAACCGGTATATATCTGCACATACAGGTGTTTTTTCCACTGAATTCAGGGATCCTTTATGTATATTTGGCAACAATGGCAGAATTTGAGGAGATGAGGTAAGATTCAGAATCTCTCAAAATATCCTTCCACTCCTGAATAAAAAGTTCAACTCATTAACACATGTCAAAATAATTCTTCTGATAAAGTTTAAAACACATACTCTCCTGGGAAAAGCAATACAATGGCATATATTCCTCGGCAGTCAAGTATAAACATCATACCTTGCTTTCTTCTTACCTGGCAGCAGGTTTCAATGGAAGAAGCACAAGAAAACAGAGTATATCATGGCGGAACTTTCTGTGCATTTCAACAATGCAAATTTTACATAGTGCTTTAAGGAATATAATCTCACTTGATGGCAAAATTTGAAGGAATTAAAAAATAAAAATTTAATCAAGAACAGCATCATTTCAGAGCTGGCAGGGCAAGTGAATAGAAACTGTTTATTCGATTGTCATGGGGCAGGACCACGTGAACTGGGAAATAGAAACACCTGTCATCTTTTGCCAGGATTAAACTTGAGTCGTGTGAATTTTTAAATATGCGAGGTCTTTGGGAATACATCCTTTGCAGGAAATGTGTCTTGCCAGTGTTCAAATGTGGCAGTGACGGGGACAGAAGAGAAGGTCAGAGGGGACTGAAGACTCGATCTTGTGATGTGTAACCAGGAGGAAGAAAGAAGGGAAGGGCAAAAAGTAGATATACAGCCAGACAGGCTTTCTTAATTCTCTGCTTTTGCTACAATTCACCCTTTATTTTCTTTTCTCACTTTAAAAATGTAACATAAAAATATCTCAATCTTTATGTCACTAGCCTTGTGGATGGCTTGATTCACAGTAACTTCAACAATGAATGTAAGGCTGGAAACAACTCGATGCAAACTTGCAAAATAAATGTGCTCGTTTGTGCGCTCTCTCTCTCTCCATCTAAAGTTTTCTACTTGATGAAGTGATGAATGCTTGCCTCATGCTTTTAATACTATGATGTCATTAAATTTGAAATACTTTAATCCACAAGTTAAGTAGTAATTCAATGCCTAACAGAATATTTTGGTTTAAAATGCTTTTGTTTCCCTTAGGTGGAGAGTTGAACTTGGCCACACCTATAACTTGCTATCTTAAAGCCTGAAAAAGAGCCCCAGGAAATATCCACCCGAGACATTTGTTTGGGGGATACTTGCTAATAAGAAAATGACTTCAGATCTTGATTTTTTCAAGAAAACTATGTACAGAGAATTGATAAATGTCTAAACACCCTCCAAATAAGTACTATAAGACATTCCAATACTAAATATCACACATAAAGAAGAAACAGGTCAAAATCTGGTACCTGTAGTATCATTCAACTTTTCTTCATGGGTCAGCATTTATAGCACAGGGTATCCTATGGGTTCCTACGGTACACAAATTGCCTATCAAATTGCCCTTCAAATAATCAGTGTCATATTACAATCCTCACAATCGTTTCCATTTATTTAGATGTATAAGGATACATTGGTTATCATGAGCCACATCTAGAATTGGGCATAATGCGGTACATGAAGATGCAGTCTCAAGCCAAGAAGGAATTTGGATAATCCTGAATTGTACCTCACTACACTGAACATGCCATTGACATGGAGTATTTGATTACGGATTTCTGACAAGTATTACATATAACAAAGGATCTTTAAAAATGTTTCTATTTTCATGATAAGTAAAGCCAAATATATGTGCTTGTAAAATCTACTCTTCGAAGAGTGATTTGCCGTGATAAAAATATGTAAAATGTTCCTGGTAAAATAAAATTATTTTATCTGGACAAATCTTTACCACTGAATTTATATTCTCTATTACAAAGATTATCTTAGAAGAATTCCTAATTACATTATTTATTTATAAGCAGTCATAGGCATTGTGAAAACTTATGTGAAAAACTCTCAGAAAAGGAAGCTGCTTTCCTCTAACTTGTGATAACACCAATAAAACACATCAAAAGAGAGTCTGTGTCCATGAAAATTTCTTTGTACTTAAAATTTTCTGTGTTTCTGTAAAGGCATGGGCATTTTGGGTATCAAATGAAAGGCAACTGCCAAGAATACGGAGTATGTATTGTGGAATTAACCAGTTTTCAAATGTAAAACAAAACCAAAATTTCCTCAGATCACATATTTAATTGAAAAAGAGAGAATAAAGAGCTTGTTGGCAAAATGAAAAAAAGAAATTATGCAAGGCTCTCTAGTATTGTTTTAAATTTTTGATAACTACACAGATATATGCTGATTGTTCAGGATACAATTAGCAACTGCTTGCATATCCAACCTTAAAGCAAATTTTTTAAACTAATTCAACTCTGTTTCCCACTTCTTCATTAATTACTAGCCAAGGGACTTGAAAGTGTCCTAATGAATTTTACATTAGGTACTGCAATATGAACAGTGTATATTATCACGGCGTCTAGTAAATGCATAAGTTGGCTTTTCCAAGTTGCATTTTCAGTGGTTGTAAAGATTCCAGCTAGATCTTACAACATTTAATATTAGAGCCTAAGCCGAAAAGATTTTTACAAGAAACAAGTTGCTGTAATCACATTTCTCAGGTCATAAATCAATCTCACTACTGTATAATAATCTGTCTTATTTCTCAAAGTTCTTATTTTTTTGCCTCGTGTGGCTCAGAAAGAGGAGAATGTGTCCCACCTATATTGATTTCTAAATATGCATTAAATAGGTCCTGAAAAATTGCTGCTATGCCAGCTTTCCATAAATTTCATATTATAAATTACCATCCAGTCACTGGACACCCACTATATTTTGGATTCAATATTTATAGTTTACGACTTCACAACCATTTACTATCTTCATAGAATTCTTTGAAAATGAAAGTTTAAGAAAACTAGACAGAGACCAAGCAAAAAAGGCAGAATACTGCTCCTAAATCCAGTAAGAAACAGAGAGAACCTTAAAATTGCCTTATTGAAGGGGAAAATACAGACTACCATGGAAACCTCATAGAAAGCTTTCTTTTATAAAATAATTTCTCTAATTTGATAGCAAGATAAAAGATGGCATATCGAGCACTCTCCAATAAGACACGCTACCACAGACGGCACACAATCCTTAGTGGAAAGTTTAAAACAAATGTCATATTGATATCATTGATCACATTGGCAGGATAAAACAGTCATACTGATGGGACCATGTATTGGTAACTGGAATATAAAAAAAACAGCGTGGAAAATACAATAGAGCTCAAAGTTAACAAAAGTCAGGTAGACTCTCCATGGCTACTCTTAAAAGCGTCAGAAGTCACCAAAATTTGCCCGGCTTAAAGATAAGCATCTGATAACAATCCCAATAATGTTTATTAATAGTTAATACTCCCAGAAATGGATTTTCAGTTATTCTCTCAAAACTGTTTTTTATCGGGGTGTCAACAGAATCATATATATAATCCTGCTATTAACCATAAAGAGTTTATTTCCTAGAGCGAATGTTGCTCACATTCATCTCTCCATCTTTGCATCATAATGTGTAGGTTTACTTGCAGTCCTTCAAATTATTTAAAGAAAACAAATTTGCATTGAAAAACTAAACCTAACAATAGTTCTCCATTGGCCAGAATCAAACTGTAGCATGGTATCAAGCAAGCTTTGCCTCTCAGAAGTTTGACGGTCCATTAAAAATACCTATTGTCGGAGTCAAAGTAGTTTGGGTCCCACCTGTCACTATCTTAATGACAGCACTGCCTAGCAATTTCATGGGCAGCAAAACTACCGTTTGGGCTCAAAATTCTGGAACATCTTAAAAATATTTTCTTGCTATCAACACTTAGATTCAAATAGAGTTTCTATTTCAATCGTGCAAATTTTTAAACATTGAAATAACCGCAATGAAACAAATAGCAAACCTCTCATGGACATTTTACTCTTTAGCTGTTTTCACATTTTGCTCACATTTTGCCAGAAACTGAGAAATTCCAAAGAAACGGCCTTAACTCTTTCACGGCCCCAGCTCTGTGGTCAACTACTAGAAATCATCTATGCGTTATAATAATCCAAGAGTTCTAGAGAATTTCTAAACACCTGCAAGAGGACAACAGATAAGTGATTTTCCAACAAACTGCAGCAAAGCAGGAGAAAGGAGGAAACCCCTCACAGAAGCATGCATTAAAAAAAAAAAAAATCTTTCTGCTCTGCAGACACGGCTTCCTGGATTGAGGCACATTTAACAGCAACACTGCCAAAAAGACACAAAAGATACAGCCACAGAATCCAGCTCTCGCCCCAAATTAGAGCTGCACTGCACACATTTTTAGAAACGTGAGTCTCAGCAAACACAACTGTATTTTATTGACAACATGAAAAATAAACACAACACAGACATAGTGAGCCCTCCCTATTCCGTTTCACTACCATGCTCTACCAGCCTCTTCCATTAAAAAAAAAAAAAAGTCATTACCTGTATGTAGAGAACCTGTTAATAGTCTGAGGAGGTACTGGGCAAATTTCAGTATTTCACGTTTACACCGCTTTCTACAGCCACTCATCTTAAGCAACAAGGTATTCCTCTGGGGAGAGCCAGAAGTCTTTGCCAATAAAAGAAAAAGAAAAAGAAAAAAAAAGACAGTCTCCGAGGGGAAACTTCTGTCTCAGTTTATGTCACAGGCTGCCTTACAACTCCTGTGCAATTAGCTGTGAGTGCCTGGATCAGAAATTCCTGTAAAAAGCTAGAGGAGCCGGCTACGGCTAGAACAGTCACAGGGTGGGGGAAAGGGGTGGCTTCTCGGGAGGGTCACCAAGTTCTTCTGTGGCCACAGAGAGGCTGCCGGCTCGCACTGGTAGTAACCCAGGGTGGCTCAGCTCGGCAGCCCTCTCCAGGAGCAGTTGCAACCTCGCCCGACCATTCACAGGGAGGCGGGGACTGTGATGCCAGCTCATCAATGAATCAGCATGGAAGCAGGTGAGGGGCCAGATGACAGGTCACTGGGGCTGAAACCCTTTGGGTACCAATAAAAAAAGAGCCTGCTCATGCAATCGAGCCCGCAGGGGGAGAATCTCAGGGTCGAAAGCTGTACGAAATGACTCCCACTCCCCCNCCCCCCCCCCCCCCCCCAAAACCAGAGAAGTGGAATGGCATACGGTTCAAGGTCAGACATCAGACAATTCCCTGATACAGTGGTAATCCGATTCAGAAAGCCTAAACAGGAAAAAAAAAAAGGCACATCGGAGACGCTGACCCTGATTCTAAACAAACGGAGATGAAGATTTACCACCAAATAGAGTCAAGGCTGTTTTGTCATAGATAAATACATTCCGCTTCATGGGCACAGAGGTGGAAAAGAGGCTGTTACCTAAATTTGGCTGTGTTTTCGGCACTGTCCAGGCTCGAGTATTTGGAGATTAAAAAAAAAAAAATCGGTCTCGTTCAAAATACAGTAGCCTGGAAACCACAACTCGTAAGCCCGGGTACTTTGCCTCCAGGCAACCAAGCTCCAAAATTAATCTCCTGCATTAACCTAAGAGAAAGAATTGACTCAGTTTCTCCATTTTTCTAAAAGGCAAAATGCAACTTGCTAGCTCTCTATCGACTGTCTGATTTTGAATTAATGGTGAGAACAAGTGTGAGAGTTCGCAGTTTTCACAAAGTATTCTTCCATTGAAGACAGGGTTTGTAGAGGTAGGAAGTGAAATGAAAGCCAGGAAACTATAGGCTCACTGTCTTTGAAGGTACAGAGGTTTTCTTGTTTTTATTCTTGAGTGCTTTGGGCAGTTTCTAGGATTTGTCTACACTCTAATTTATATTCCCAGGGTGTTCATTTGTTTCTGCTTGTTTTGTTTAACTATAAATATTATCTCCATGAGATTTAGTATGCATAGAATGTGCATCCTCTGTATTTAAATACCTAGACAAGTCTTTTTTTGTTGTTGTTTTTTCCCCTGACAGGTGTAACAATCCCAGCTGGAATATTTTCCAACAGTACTATGCATGAAATGATGGTCTTTTACAATAAAGAAAGAAGTACTCCTAGAATCATAAACAGATTGAGGAAAAACCCACTCTTTCTGGAATGCTCCCACACTCCCAGACACGGCAGTATAACCATTTGAATGGGATAATGAAACGTGCTTTCCAGGAATTTTCAAAACATTGATTGAAAGTGTCTGAAATGAAAACAATTTCATACCAAAGTTTAACAACATAAGTTTTGAAGTCCTCGCTCATACATATTTGCATGAATAATGACGTCAAATTTGAAATAGGCAGAAGAAATATACTATTGTAGTTCCATAGTTGGGCTAATTATTCTAAAGCCTCATTCTTTTATTTATAAAATGGGGATCTGGATATTGTATTTGTTTGTTGAAGAGTAAAATAAGATATGGTAGAGATGACATTAAGTCCAACACTTTCATTAATTTATGCAGAAATTATGTACTGAGCACCCATTACATTCCGTGTGCGGTTCTAGAGCTGGAGATAGAGCAGTAATGGAGAAAGACAAAACTGTGGCACCAGAACCACGTACGGAACATAACGAGTCCTCCGTACATCACCTCTACATAAATTACATCATATTCATGGCACTGACACCTCAGTATAAAAATCAAATTAACAAAAAAATAAGAAAATATCACATGTGGGTAAGAGTTAGAGAGACTATGAAACTAGAGTGGTAGAATAGAACGTGAGAGGTCAGGAGAGGTATCTCTAAGAAAAGACAGTTACGAGGGAGCCAATGCTTAGGGGAAGGAAGACATCAAGTGAAATGAAGAGTTTGTACGAAGACCCCAAGCTGGGAAAGATTTCAGTATCCTAAAGGAACAGAAAGAGGGGTTGGCCACTGAAGCATATTGATCCCAGAGAGACTTATAAAAGATGATTTCATGAGGGCGACTAGACAGAACCTACAAGTGTGTAGGGCCACAGAGCCAGGGTAAGGTTTGGATCTAGTCTATTTGTGCTGGAAGGTCATTCCTGGGACTCGGGAAATTGTATGATCCCATCTGCTACATAAAGGATGAACTCTAGGGCAGTAAGAGTGGAAGAAGGAACACCTATGAGGAGCATCACAATGGTGGCGTGGCGTGGCCTGGAGGAGAAAGGAGAGAAAATCCCAAGGAATCTACAACAACAACCACAAAACTCCTAGAATTAATTAGTGAGTTTAACAAGGTCATAGAACACTAGCTAAACACTGAGTTATACTACTGAGAAATCAATGGTACTAGCAAATAAACCTATGGACACTAAAATTTAAAACACAATACCATTGACAATTGCTCAAAAAATGAATATTTAGGTATAAATCTAACAAAACGTGCAAAACTTGTATTCTGAAAACTATAAAAACTCGGATGCAAAAAGAAAAGAATATTTAAATAAATGGAGAGACATAGTATGTTCATGTACTGGGAGACTCAACATAGTAAAGATGTCAGTTCTCCCCAAACTAATATAAAGGTTTAATGTAAATTCTAAAAATTTCAATCTCTAAATTGCAGTAAGATTTTTTTTAAATACAGACAAGATTATTTTAAATATATATATATGTATGTATATATATATATATATACACACAAGAGGACAAAGGAACTTGAATAGCTAAAATGATTTTGAAAAGTAGAGTAAGTCTTGAAATCATTCTACCTGATTTCAAGAGGTATATAGCTAAGTAATCAAGACTGTGAGCTAACGGTAGAGAGATGGACACAGAGTTCAATGGAACAGAATAGAAAGCCTGGAAATAGTTCTACACAATTATGCACAAGTGATTTTTGACAAAAAAAAAAAAAATGCCAAGAGCAAGTCAATGAAGGAAACAGCCCTGCAACAAATGGAAGCAGACAATTAGACATCTTCGGGAAAAAAGTGAACTTTAACCAAGGTCTCATATTTTATATAAATATTAGCTCTCACTGAATCACATACTTAAATGTAAAACTATACAAGTTTAAGGGGAAAAATAGGAGAAAATTTTCAAGATCTTGGACTAGGCAAAGATTTCGAAGACTTCACACCTAAAGTATTCTTATAAAGCAGAAAATGAGGGGTGCTTGGGGGGCTCAGACGGCTAAGCGTCTGCCTTCAGCTCAGGTCATGATCCCAGGGTCATGGGATCCCGCCCCATGTCAGGCTCTCTGCTCAGCAGGAAGACTGCTTTTCCCTCTCCCTTTGCCTGCTGCTCTCCCTGCTTGGCCATCTCTCTCTGTCAAATGAGAAAATATTTTTTTTAAAAAGCAGTAAATGATAAGTTGAATGTCATCAAATTTAAAAACTCACTCATCAAAGACCCTGTTGAGAGAATGAAAAGATAAGCTATGGAAGAAGTACAAATAACTGTAAATCACACATCTGACAAAGCACTAATATCTAGAATATATAAAGAACTTTCAGAATTCAACAGTAAAAAAAGCACACAGCCCAAGTGAACATGAACAAAAGACAAACAGACATTTCACTGGAAAAGGATATACAGATGGTCCCTGAATTACAATTCTTTGACTTCACAATGGTGCAAAGTGATATGCACCCAGCAAAAAGTCCATTTCAAATTTTGACTTTTGATCTGGGCTAGTGACATGCAGTACAATACTCTCTTGTGATACGGGGCAGCCACAGCTCCCAGTCAGCCACACAATCACTGGGGTAAGCAACCAATACACTTACAACTATTCCATATCCATATAGCCATCTGGTTTCTCACATCCAATACAATGTTCAATAAATTGCAATGATATGGTCAACATTTTACTCTAAAATAGTCTTTATATTATGATTTTGCCCAACTGTTTGCTAACGTAAGTATTCTGAGCAAGTTTAAGGTAGGCTAGGCTAAGCTAGACTGTTCAGTAGGTTAGGTATATTAAATGCATTTCTGACTTGCATATTTTCAACTGATGATGGGATGGAATCCATAATAAGTTGAAGAGGATCCATACAGAGGGCAAATAAGCACATGCAAAGATTTTCAATCTCATTAGTCACTGCTGATATGCAAAATAAAACTGCAATGAGGCATCACTGCGCATCTACCACAATGGGTAAAATGAAAAAATAATAGTAAGACAAAAGGCTGGAAAAGATACAGAGAAACTGACCAAAAAAAAAAAAATACAGAGAACTTTCACACATTGCTGGTAGAAATGAAAAATGGTACAGCCATTCTGAAGAATGGTCTGATAGTTCTTTAAAATTCTAAAAATACATCAACCATATAACCCAGCAATTGTACTCCTGAGCATTTATCCCAAGGAAATGAAATTCTATATTCAGACAAAAACTCATGACATAAATTCTTAGAACATTTCTGCTTGTAATACCCTAAATTGGAAACAACCTAGATGCCCTTCAAGAGGTGAATGGCTAAACAAACCATGATCCTTCCATTCTATGGAGTACTACACAGCAGTAAAATGAACCTCTCATATACACAACTTGGATGAATCTCAAGGGAATTATGCTGAGTGAAAAAAGCCCACCTCAAAAGGTTACATACTGCATGATTCCATTTGTCACATTCTTGAAATGACAAAATTATAGAAAGAGGCCAGATTAGTGGACACCAATGATTAAGAAAATAGTAGGGGACACACGGAAGTGGATGTAGCTATTAAAGAGCAATATGACGGAAATGTTCCCTGTTCTGATTGTATCAATGTCAATATTCTCATTGTGATATATCTTACGGTTTCTGTAAGATGTTACCACTAGGAGAAACTGGAAGCTTTACCTTGGCATCTCTGTGTCATCTCTTACAGGTGCATGTGAGTCTATAATTATCTTGAAAGAAAAGTTTACTTCCAAATTAAATAAATAAAAATTTTTAAAAATACCATTCTAACATCTACTAGGCACTGCTGTTTTAGGTTCTGGACAAGTAAACCAAACAGATAAAAACCAGTGACTCACGGAACTTATAATGGGTAGAAAGAGACAGTAAAATGTGGCAAGAATGGAAAATGCTGAATGGAGGGAGGGGACAGCAGTGGCAGTAAATCAGGGTGATGGGGGAACTCTTCACCGAGGTGACATTTAAGCAAAGATTTGAAGGCGGAGGGAGCCATGTGGACACCTAGAGTGCGTGCCTGGGTTTCATCCTTCTGTAGCTTCTGGACAGTCTGTCGATATCCCGCCGTTCATTCTGTTGGGGAATTTTCCTGAAGTCAGCCCTCGGTAAAAGTTCAGTTTTGATGTGGAAGCCCAGAGCCACAACCTGATCAATCTTTTTTCTAGGGAATGCAATCATAAATCACGGATTTTTGTTGGGGAACCCACTGCCTGTATCTATTTATTGTTGGGTGGAGTGTAGGAGAAATACTGTTGCTTAAAGCTACCCTTAGGAAAACAAAACAAAATTAAGACAATAAATAGAAAATGCTACAGAGTATTAGAAAATAAAAAAGAAAAATGTTCTTAATTATCAGCTAATTTGACTAGGATCGCCATTACCTCCAATAATATCAATAACCAAAGTTACAGGTTCAAAAATAACAGATGTCCTTAATGTTTCGGAAATGCTTGTTCAACACCACTGTCATTCACAGAGAAATGTGAGTGAACTTTACAGCAGCTCACAAAGGCTCAAAGGTTTTACAGATGAACAAACTACTTAGCACTTTAGCACATGGTGCAGAAGCTACTAACATTTCTTGCAGTAAAGTTACAGCTAAATTTAATGTAAAGACAAACTGACATACCATGTGGTACGAACCAAAGGTCCCATGAGGGATGATTCCGCAAGCAACCAGTAGTCTTGTTAAGTAAGTTACTGAGGAACATGAAGGCGCAGGTTCCTTTTAAGATGTATTTCTCCTCATTGCATTTTGAATGAATTTTTTTTTTGACCACATCTTTTTGAGAAGCCCAAGCAAAGCAAGTCTTAAATACACTTGGATCACCTTTTGCTCCTTAGACTGTAAGAATAAGCAGGATGGATTGATTAAGGGAAGAGGGTTGGCTTTCCTTCAAGGAAGACAGAACGGCGTGATTGCCAAGAAGACTTGCCACAGTAGAGTTTCCCCCAAATTCTGTTACTCTCAATAGATCCTGGTGGGTTCTGTGTGTCTCAGTGGGAATAGACATTGTTATGCTTTTCAAATTGTCACAAGTTGCAAAATTAAACATGTGCAGCTTAAAAATAGCTCACCATGGGGCTGCAGAGAGAAGCAGAGCAGAGCCTTGCGGCAAAGTCACAGGTTTTGAAAGTGGGTCTTGATAAAATATCAGACTAGCTAGTGTCCATTAGAGAGGAATGTCCCAATGCCAGGTCCATTATTATTCCAGAAACATCCCTATTCACCTACTTCAATAAAAAAGGAACATGCCAACAAGCTCTTCTGCATCAAGTTTAGAAACAGCTTTGTGAATACAAAGCAAGTCAAACTCCAACTTACTGGCACGAGAAGTCCCTTTCTCATGCTCCTGGGTCTAAAGCAACCAAAAACTATCTAATTAGCATTCTAGATAATACCTAGATAATGCAATTTTTCAGGTGGTCTACTATAACTTAATGGCCTCATACAATGAGACCAAAACTACT
Source organism: Ailurus styani (assembly GCA_002007465.1). NCBI lineage: Eukaryota > Metazoa > Chordata > Mammalia > Carnivora > Ailuridae > Ailurus > Ailurus styani. Next base: position 4,898,397 of record LNAC01000011.1, on the reverse strand, counting down.
GATCAAGAATTACATATCATTAGGGGCGCCTGGGTGGCTCGGTCCTTAAGCATTTGCTTTTGGCTCAGGTCATGGTCCCAGGGTCCTGGGATTGAGCCCCGCATCAGGTTCCCTGCTCAGCAGGAAGTCTGCTTCCTCCTCTCTTCACCCTCTCGCACTCCCCGTTTTCCCCCTTTTGCTGTCTCTGTCTCTGTCAAATACATACATACATACATACATACATACATATCATTAATACAAATATTTATGTGCAAATAGATCCATTAACACAAATTACAAGTGTCTTTGAAAAACTGGAGAGCTGAAGAAGTGAAATGCTTTCCAGAAGATGAAACTCTAGCTATTTTGTTTTGCTTTGTTTTGTTTTTAAGAGGGAGAGTTACAGTTTTTCCAGCATGAGTGTTCAGAGATAAGTAAAAAGTGTTTATGACCTAAGCGTATATTTTAGGGAAATGGTCCATTGGAAATATGTGCCAGCTAGAGCTGAGGGCTCCTTCAGTGGGGTTCCACCCACCTGGCTCCCTGTGTTAAAGCCTTATTATTATTGTTATGGGACCTGGGAACAGATGCGTTTTGCTGATGGAAAGCCCCGAGAGTCAGAGTCAGATGAATGCATACTACTTAAAAGAAAATAAAAATATATCGAAGAGTCCTACAAGCAGAGATATGGCTGAGATCGTGGGCGTAGGAACGAGCTCAGTGTCAGCATGTGGTACTTTGAAGGACAGCAAACTGAGGGCCACCAGGAGGAAAGTTGCCCCCTTCTAAGGCACAGATTTATGCCCAGATTATTAAAAAGAAAAAGAGGATCTGACAGGTCCCAAGGCCCATTCTTCCACAGAATGAGGCCAAAAACTGTGTCCTGAAAAAATTTATATTAGCTTATTTTCTTTATGATTTATTATTACTTTTTGCCACTTTTTGACGAGGCCTATATAGTAAGGAACTGGTGTTCTAATTTAGCACTGGAATTAAATATCAAGTTATTTACTCAGACCCATTCTTCTCGGCTATGAAGCAGCCTTGCAATCTCTCATGGTTATTGGGAGTATTAAAACAAAATCCTACAAAATAGAGCAATTTTACAGTGTATATACATATGTGTGTGTGTATGTGTGTGTGTGTATACATATATATTTTTTTTCCTTTATTGAGATCCCCAGAACTTATCCATATCAATTTTATCCACACTCCCACCCTGTTTTCTTTAAAGTAGGGGTAGGGGTTGGGGCCTATTTGCATCAGAACCACCTAGAATGCCTGTTTAATATACAGATTTCGTGGTCCCCACCTTCAACATAAAGACACAGAATCCAGGAGTATGTGGTGGAGAGTCTTAGAAATTTAGTATCTCCTGTGTTTTCAAAACCACAGAATTTTGATGATCGAAGCAACCAAAGCCAATTACTTTTTTGGAATGCAAAGTCAAAGAAAAGGTAAATTGAAATGTAAAGATGATAAAATTATGGATCTATAAAAGTTCCAATAATCCATCAGACACTTCAGCCTAAATCTATCTGCAGTTACTCTGAGGCTGGGATGTGGTCTTGGTAAGGCACCCCCAGAATTCCATTTCAAAACAAAGAACAAATGTCAAGGAAGCTCCATTTTCGATTATATCAAAGGCAATCGATAGAAAGGTTTAAAACAATCAGGTTGCTCATTTGGCTTCAGAAAAGCCATCAGCCACAAGCTGTCCTGTGGTGTCTATTTGAATCTAACGGACACACGTAGGCTTGGTGACAGCCTTTTTATACCATTTTACCAAAATGGCTAGTTTATTTAAAAACAGGCCGCATCCATGACTCAAACTTTAGTATCCAGCATGTTACTTTTCTTTCCTCCTCTATCACATTTTTTGAAGATTAGTTTTTCTTTTTCAATTAGCATATTAACAATTTGGTTAATACAGTTAAGTAAATATAGTCGAGTAAGCTGAATTCCAGCCAATGAAGTTGGTTTGGTTTGGTTTGGTTTGCAAGGGAGGGGCCCATGACTTTCTGCCTCATTCTCTTACAAAGTGAGATGTCAGAAAAGACAGTTTAGGGTCTGGGTAACTAAGTGAAGGGCAGTATATAATTGAAAAAAATTGAAAGAAGCAATAAACATGTTAGCCTTCCCCTAAGCCCCAACTAACAAACAAATGCTGGGTTGATTTAGGATATTCTTAATTGAGCTTCTATCAATTATCAGGCAGATGTCAGGAACGAAGTTTCAGATGATATTAGGGTACACACTGGTCATTGAGAAATGCTGATTTAGCATTCGGTACAAAGGTCAAGGTTGAAGGTCGCATTTAGAAGCCATCTGTGTAGAAGTGACAGTTAAAGCTGAATATGGATGGAACCCCTGGTGGAGAGAGAGGTGACCTACAAGGCTCTTGTCACACGGTCTGTTATAAACGGCTTTGCCCTACTTTTCATTCAAGACTGAACTGCCTTACACTACTTGTCATAAAACAGGTAGGTTTTTCAAAAGATGCAAATTTTAAAAAAATCAAAGAAGAGCTTAGAATCAAAAGCAAGAAAACAAAGACCTAGTCTAAAGACTGTAAGACATTACAGTGATTACTGAAATATTCTTGATTTGTTCAACAACAACAAAAAAGGATTTCCTCCCTTACGTAAACAGCTAGAAATATGAGATGCAATGGCGTTCGGTGACCAGAGAAACATAATTCCTCAGTACTAGCTTACACCAGGTTATGATTCTCTTTGGTGTGAATAATTGCTTTCGCCAAGTTCCTGCTAAAGTTTCCATGGAGGCTTTTGTACCCAAACTAAGGCCATGGTCAAATGCCTAAAAAGCAATGCTTATCCTAGTCCTGCAGATAATAATCACCTACTCATAGCACGCAACCACTGGCGCGGCAGGGACAGGCGAATTTCAGTTTCAGTGAGGACGCCACATGGAAAACAAAGCAACCTAACACTCATGAATCACAGCTGCCACCGTTCTCCCCAAACTATACGTTCTTGCCTCGACTTAGCATCAAGCAAATAGGAGATCACACTGAAAAGGCTTCTTTCAGACTTTGCATCACAATCCCAGATTCGGTTTTGACTAGCTGGAGGAAAAGAAGGTCTTAAAATCCTCCGCGCCTTCTGCATGTCCTTGAGCGCGCCCGAAGGATTCATTTCCAAACAGCAGTCTGAGGATGAGCACAGGGCGCGCGCTCCCCTGGAAGCCACCGCCGTATGCCCGTCTCATCAGAGCAACGGGATTAAATATTCAGGATCCTGCCCCAGTGGGGCAGAGCGAAGCAACGCGGGGCTCTGACCTTCTCCAGCAAAATCAGTCAGGGAACAGACGCGTGACAACGGGTGACACTAACTATGCGCTGTAACTGAAAACCACCTAACGCAGTTTTCATGTTACACGCTCGCCTGTACGGTAAATGCACTGTTAAACTCCCACTGCCGAAGCTATACTAAAAGCCTCCCCAACACATGCTTGCAAATGTACACTCAGACTCCTCCACAGCTGCCCCTCCGCCCCACGTGAACTTCGGAGCCGACACGCCCGGAGATGAGCCACGGACTAAGTCAGGCCTGCATTCTGGATCTTTCAAGGACCACCGTTGGTCAGCTTGCTAGGGGTCCGTTTCCCGTCTATAAAATGAGGGCACTGGATTCAATAACTCCCACCTTCTTTTCCAACGCCAAAAACGTATAAATATCTACAAAAGGAGCTCTCCCGATATCTATTTTAAATAGCCACATCCTGGTCCAGAATATGGACATGTTGTAGTCCATTCCCCAGACCTCCACCAACAAATACTTGGGATGTTTTTAGTTGTCTAGATACCACAAATAATACTGCATAAACAAGCTTATGCACACACCCGTAGGATGTGGAGCTTTTATTTCTATAGGTTTGTGTCATTAGAGGCATGCCTACTACGGCAGCAGTTAGTGAGAAAACAAATTACAAAAACATGTATATAACCCTAATTCTGTGAAATAAAACCATGTTCTCTACACATGTGTATCTCCTTAGCAAAGAATGACAACCCAAGTCATTGGGGGGAAAGAACAAATGATATAAGAAAAAGGAAACCAAAGCAAAATATAAACTCTCATGATATAATGCTAACTTCTAATATATAAAACTATGAAATTTATAAAAATTCTATTTCCATAAGAAATATGCACAGATTAAATAAAAATATTAATCTCATTAAGTGATGAGTAATTTAGGCCATTTTTTTACTTGAATTCCTTGTGGCATTTTATGCTGCTTTTGAAAAAAGTAACACATAGACAAAAGGAAAAATAATGAGTCTGTGACGTGAACTTACCTTAGAGGGCCAATGCCCCCCAAATGCCAATGACCTCTATTTACTGAATATGGGCAGGGCATTACTGTGAAAAATTTTGAGTTATCTAATCTTTGCAAGAGACATTTTAGGTAGGCCTTCTTGTCCCCCCAAAAAGGACGGAGAAACTGAAACTGAGAAAGACTAACTCTCCTAAATTCAGTGTGGTATGAACTAATCCCATCTTAAATGTATTCCACTGGGCCTGACCCTACGACACAAGCTCCAAAGCATCGTGGAATGTGATAACCCCCCTCTCTATTTCCTGTGAAGGCTGAAAGATACACAAGAGTCAGTCATTTGGGCTAGAACCCTGAATCTCACTCTCTTTAGGGGAACCATTAAATCTATAACGGGTAAGCCCTAGGTTTAAAAGTACTCAAAGCAAAAGTTAATATAATTGCTTAGAAAAATAATAACAAGCATTACTGAATAATGCTATCTTTACTATGCGGAAACATTTTTAATGGATAAAGTAACTTTATATAGGGGCCTACATACATCATTTAAGGAATTTTACAAGACAGAGCTTAAAAAACTCAGCAGGATTTATTTATTTTACTGGGTTAAGTCTACTGTTGGTGCTGTAGGTTAACTCCTTGTGTGTCAGTGAAACTGAGAACAAGGTTCTTGCCCCCGTGAGTCATTGGTCTGAGAAGTACGTTTTCCATGTTTTTTTTTTTTATCATTTTGCCTTTAGCAAAGCACTAATTATTTCATGAACATTGGGCACACTTTGAAGATTTACCCGCAGATGGATTGAGAGATTATAATTTGGTATCTTCCCGCATGTTAATATATAGGTATCTGAGAGACATTTCTCCCAACCTTCTGTGAGCCCAAATGGATTTTTTTTCTACTATAGCTCCTGAGACCTCTCTCATGTAGCCTACTCCCTAAGCTTTCCCCATACCTTTCTCCTAAGGTAAGCCTAGAATCTCCATTTTATTTTGCTGCTGAAACACAGATTCATTTCTATAAATGTTTGCTCTGGTACTCATAGCACAAATAACTATGGGCAGCTGCTGTTGTGTGGGATTTAAGGGCATTTCTTTCTCTCTCTTTCTTTCTTTCTGTCTCCCCCCCCCACTTTCTTTCTTTCTTTCTTTTACCTAAAAAACTCTGGCCCCTAACAGCAAATTAGCCCAATCTCCATTCTCCTCATTTCATAGCATTCCTGATTCAGGAGATAAGGTTGCATGGGCCTTCCCTCAATCACCGGACACCTTAGAAAGAGCAAAGATCGAAGCCATGGGCCATGTGAGCTTCCTAGGCCAGCTCTTTCACTTAGTGTCCGTGGTTTTGGGCAGATCACTTCAAAGTGTCGAAGCCTCAATTTAATCATGTGTGAGGGGAACGATTGATGCCCACTGAATATACCTCCCCAATAAACTTCTTTGAGAATGAAATGAGGTCATATATAAAAAACACATTGGAAAATATCTGGTATATAGGAGATATTTCATCAATGGAAGATGTTGCTTACTAGCGCCAAAAGTGAGAAGGAACTCTCTCTGAAGAAACTAACAGAGTCAGGGAAAATTCTGAAGTCCCACCAAGTGCCTAGGGGAATCTTCTTGAATACTGGTGGGGTTGTTATCAGGAGGATAGTAGTACCATTTCAGTTAATTAATTGAAATATTTTATAGGCAATTTAAGATGACATATGCATTCTTTCTTTTAACATGTAAACACTGGCTGTATAGTCAATGGGAAAAAAATTACTAGAACAATTGTACTTCTCAGTACAAAAGCATGGACAGAACCATGGGTAGGCTTCAAAAGATTATAAAATTGAATGAAAATGGTATGAGTATGAGCACATATGCGTTTTCTGACCAAAGAGTTCAGAGCTTTCATTCAAATCTGAATAGGTCCTAATAGGAAATAATATGTGATTCTATACTAGGTATGTTGGGGTAAATAATTTAGTCATCACCTTTTTTCTTTACCTTGAAACCTGAAAAATATATCAAATTTATGTCCTAAAAAATATGGTCTAGAGCCATGTTTTACCATCCTTTGGGGGGGGGGACTGTCCCCTTTGATAATTGCATAAAAATTACTGAAAATACTCTAAGAGGCAGTCTTTCACTGTCTAAAAACCTCCCTTCTTCTTTGAGAGAAGGTCATAACATTGAGCCCTTCTTTACTACTGGCAATTTAGGACATGGACAAAGAAGGAAAGAGAGAACAAGGAAAAGAAGGAAGGAAGAAGAAACAAAGACTACGGAGTCATGCACAGGGATGGAGAATAGTGGAAAAGAGAAGGAGGGAAGTGGGAAGGAAGGAGAGGACAGGGCGGGGGGGGGAAGGGAGGTGAGATGGAAGGACAGAGAGAAAGGGAGGAGAGATTATAATTTGGTATCTTCCCACATGTTAATATGTAGGTATCTGAGAGACATTTCTCCCAAACTTCTCTCTCAATGTCCTTACTCAATCAGCACATTTTCTTTTTTTTTTTTTAAGATTTTTTTACTTATTTATGCAAAGAAAGAGAGAGAGCTGGAGTACAAAGGAGAGCATGAGTAGGGGGGAGGGGCAGATGGAGAGGCAGACTCCATTTTAAGCATGGAGCCCGACACAGGGCTCGATCCCGGAACCCTGGGATCATGACCTGAACTGAAAGCAGACACTTAACCAACTGAGCCACCAGGTCCCCTAAGCATATTTTCTCTGAGAAAAAAGAAATAGTGAGAACATTCTGATCCACAGCTTTTAAAATTACTTGCGAATGATATTTTTTATAATTGCCTATAAATGATATAGCATCTTTTAATAACCTGTCTTTTTAAATTATTGTATTTTATGCCAAATTTCAATACACTGTTGTGTGCAGCTTCTTTTTTGCCAAACTATTTTTTGGAGAATGGATGAGACAACATCATTTTCCTTGGTGAACTGAAACAACATTCCTTCTATTCGGTTTTTTTTCTCTCATCTTGACACAACGCTAGATGGTGTCTCTTTGCCATTTCTGCTACAAGATAAATTATTTTCAATTCAGTTTAACAAATGTGGATTGGGTGTCTTGTCTTATGACTTTCCTATATCAAGCCCAAGAAGTAGAAGAATTCTATCTGCTCTAAAACTGTATAGGTGTACAAATGTCAGGGGTGAGACACATCAGTCAAAAAAGTACTCAGGGGGAAAAGTTACTTTATAAAAATTAATTTGCTTTCCTCTTGAAAAGATGTGCAGTTTTCATAATGGGGTTTTCCTTTTTTTCTTTGTGCTTCTTCTGGTAGCATAATTGCAAAATAGTTAACTTGACTCTTACATTATTCATTCACTCATTCATTCAAACGTTTATTAAGGAACTGTAAAATCAGGTTACTTTGATACAAGTTTTCTGATTTCTTGAAGATCAGCATTAAAGTGGAGACACCTGGGATCTGTCTAACTGGAGGGAATTAGTGTTCAAAATTTATGAATATAGCCATGTGAAAAGCCTTTTCTAAATGATCTCAATTTTATAGTGAGCAGCTAAGGCTAAGAAATAGCCAAATGATTTTTGGTCAGCTCAGATGATCCTTTAGTTGACTAGGGGACCCAACTCTATTAACCAAAATGGCTCAGTCCACATACGAGAGGAATATAAATCAATCCTGAGTTTCTGATAAGGGACAGAAAGTTCTGATTCTTTGAAATCCCATAATAAGGAGTCAATATTAGATAAAGTTAGGGAGCTTGATTATAAGATGGTCTGATGGGTATGTTTACCCCAATAAGTGAGTCAGGTGGGATCACAGCATCTCCTTCCCCATCTGATTAACCCATTCAAATGTCCTCACATCCAATACTGGTTCTGACTCATTCCTGACATCTTAATATGGCTTTTTGATAGGAGCGAAGAGTACCTGGCATCCCTCCTTCTGGGGTGACTGACAGCTAAGAGCTCAAATAAGTAAATTTAGAAATATCTTCTAGGAAGCTACTTCTCTCCAAACACAGGTAAATATGGTGAAGCAAGTCCTTATGCCTATTGTCCTTCCAGAGGTAAAACCACCACACTGCAGACATTTGGTTTATTGCCCCCTGTCCTTCTAAATCATTAAGTCTTATGGGCTTCATCCAAAGAATGCTTGTAGATCCACTTTCCTTTCTCATACTCATAGTTTTCCTAAGTCAGTGTTTCTCAACCGAGACACCCTTCTGGGCCAGATAGATTCTTTGTTGTTGGAGGCTGCCCTGTGCCATATAGGATGTGTAGCAACATCTCTGGTCTCCACCTACTAAATCTCAGAAGTTCTCCCCGAGTTGTGACAACCAAAGATGTCTCCAGATATTTTCTAATGTTTCCAAGGGAAATACCACTCTCCTTCTACCCACCTAATTGAGAACCACTATTTTAAGACCATGAACTTCAAGGAGATCTCTGTGGATTCTTGCTTAGAGCCCTACTGACTCAGATTTTACATGTGATTTTGACAACATTAATTACAGAATTTACCATATATTAATTATATAGCTCCCTAGATTCCAATGAATTATGAACAATAAATCAAATGCACTGACTATTCTAGGGCCCTCTAGAAAAGCTGAGCCTTTGTCTTTGCAAGAATCAGGCTCTGCAAGAACCAATGGGACTCTCTTTTCCAATGGAATACCCAACTTGCAAGCTTTTGGCCAACTACACTCAATCAGAAGCCTAAGATTGGGACAAACAGGCAATAGTCAGCAGTCTCAAATTTTACTCTTGCTAGCTAGTTTACTTTTCTTAACTGGGTTGAACTGATTATAATTTGCATGCATTAACTCATTAACCTGATTCTTTACTTCCTTTGATTTCTGACTTCAAGACACTTCATCACTGTTCAGTTACACTGATGCCCATTCCTGTTTACAGTTCATTCTTTAATATAGTTCCTACTCCAAGTTCTGTTTCATATTCTGCATCTGTGATTATCAATTCATTTTTGTCTTCTAATATATCATCAGCATTTCTTGGGCTCAATTCACTAGTCTCCTAGTTCTGGCATCTTCTTTTGTCCTGAATGTGTTCATATTGTGGCATGATAGAGACACTCAGAACACAAAGAAGAGAGTAGATTACTAGAGGAACAAAAACAAACAAACAAACAAAAACAACCACACAAAAACAAAACAAAACAAAAACCTACAAAAAAAGCAAACACACATCTTCAGAAATACCCCTGCAGACCTCATAACTTTTGAGACTATCACATAACCATACTTGAATACTTGTAGTAATGACACTGAGTCTTCAGGAAAGGAAAATGCATACTCCATACTTGAGAAGAGAGGAAAATAGGTACAATTGCTTAGAAAGAATTCCATCTCATCTGGTTCATAGAAAACTTATAAAACTTAAAGGGATAAGCTTTGGTTACCCAAAAAAATATACTGATTTAAAATATCACCTTATCTAAATATTTATTAAATTATTTGCATTTATACTTACTAGGTTGGAGAATATGAAACTGCTATTTTTTACAGGCAAATACTGCCAATTACGTATTCAATCCAAGCAACGCTAAGAAGTTCCTAAACACAAGAAAACACTTACTACAAACTAGCAGGGTCTCCTTCAAAAGCAAGCATATTTAAAATTTCATAAAAAGAATTCATTTCTACTTTGCCAATATTTGATAAATTCCTTCTTCTTACATGTATATCCTTATGATCACAGGAATCCAAGAACATTAACTCTAAATGGTGCACTGCAACAGTGTGAGGAAACACCCTGTAAGATCATATCACGAAGACAGCACAAGTAAGAGAACTGACTATTTTAATGAGCAAACCTACTTGCAAAGGATCCCTCCTGGCTCCTCAGATTTCTGTTTCCTCAAGGTTAGTGCCTTTTAATTGTAGATGTCCAAATCTGCACTTTCCGGATTCTAACCCCTTTGGCATAATAAATCACGTGCTTCACGTTTGTCATCTTTAAGATGACCGCCCTCAGCAAGAAACAAACAACAAACAAAACAATCCAAAGACACATGTTAAACTTCACAACACTACTGCTACTCTGATAAGTGATCAATAGAGAAGTCATCTTTTCTGCGGTGAAACCCCCATGGTTGCTAATCCTTGATGGTACTTAATGTTGGAAATGAGTAAGAGATAAACATTTTGAATACATGAGATGTAACATCAGACAGAAAGTCAAAGAGAAGAAGGAAGAGAGACAGAGAGAAACCTAATTATATTAGATACCCAGGAATTCTGAAATAAGCTCCATTTTTCTCAGAGGAACATAAAGAAATATAAGAGAGTCAATTTAAATTTATTATCTGCCTGCTGCTGCTTCAGCTGCTGCTAACAGACACCCCATAGAGAACCGATAGGAAGAAGAGCATTCTTGTATGTTCTCCTCATGTGAACCCGGGGTGATGATGTTGAGAATAAGCTTAAGTGTGAAAAAATGGTGCTTCATCAGGGCCAAGTTTTATGTTACCAGCTCAATGGAACTAGGCAGAGCAAAAGTTCAACAAACATATTGAGACTACTCCTGTAGAAATCCATCCTACAACAAACCATGACCTCTTATCAACAGGGGAGAAAAGAACCTTTTGTGTCAGGTGAAGGAAGAAACAATAGTGGGGGGGGCGGTTACTTGATACCTTCCCTGCATATGTTAACAACAGTTTATCCACCAGCTGCTGGCAAGAATTCCCTTTTAATCTTTAGGACTCCATTTAGACAGGACTCTCATTTCTCATTATGCTCAAGAAATGTGCACCAGTTGCATTTAATATCACAAAAGTATATTCCATGGTAAGTACAGTATGTATTTTTTTTTCCAATTTTTCCACAGAGAAAATATGTAGAGAAAAAGGATTAAGAGAAAAGAGGATAATATTCAAACTTCCAAAGCCAAATGAAGCCTTAGAGCTGACGGATGTCAAGAAAATTTAAGCTAGACTCTACGGTCGATTTTCATATCCAAATTCCGGAAAGTTTTCATTTCTTTGTTTAGTTTGGAGAATCTATCCATGAATACCAAGCTGTCCTCACAGATTTAAAGACCATGCTTCACAGTAAAAGGAAATGACTCAAAGCTGTTATACAACTCTGGAGTCTTAATTCAATGTTTTGTTAAACCATTCAGTAAGCTACCTCCAATGTTCATGTACGAAGTAATTTTTCTGTGAAGATCATCTAGTGTCATGATTTGAAGCATGGATGCCTGAGTTTGCATCCTAGCTCTGCCTTTATTAGTTGTGTGACGTTGGCCAAGTCACTTAACTTCTCTGTATCAAAAAATTATGTACAAATATTTCTGCACTTGGGTGATCCATAGTAATCTATATTTCCCTTTTTGTGTTTTCATTTCTCAGCTTTCTAAGATTCTAACAATCACAAATTTTTGAAAAGAAAGAAACTCCAAGTGGTGACAAGTCGTCCACTAACAAGTAAGCACCTGGGGTGTTATACTTTACAAAGTTCAATGTTGGTTATGATCAACATGGTTTCCATCCTTGAGTCGGTTAACATAAAGCCTACCCCAGCTACTCAGGTTTTGCAAATAAGTAATTTCTGGGGAGGCAAGTACATTTCTGAGCTGAAGTTTTCAATCAACTGACTAAAAAATATCACATAAAAATTCGGCCACCCTCTCATTATCAAACACTTCTTGGTTTTCATCACTACCATGTTAAGCCCTAGCCTACAGGTAATGCTCTACCACATCTAGTAACACTTCTTGCTGCCACACCAATAAAGCATGGCTGTAAACTCAGCACTTACTATTCACAGGGCCTATGCAATTCTTTCTTTCTTCCATAATAACAAACCGACATTAAATCACCCTCATGACCATATTAAAGTTAATTTCCTCCAAATTACATGTCATATTTATAAGACATGACTCTGCATTTAGACAATGCTTATCTCGTAAGGTGCTCTAAGCGTGGCCTACGTGTTTTATTTATGCGAATACATCACTGGTGTAAAAAGAGACAGATTATTTTATTTCAAAGGTATCCATTTTCTGATTTGGACTAAAAATGTGGAGTCCTCAGAATCACAAATGTCATATTCAGTCAAATTACTATTCCATGGAGCTCATTATTCAGTCTTTCACCAATAAAAACAAGAGATATTTTATGAAAAACCATTCATTTATTCAATCTACTGCTAGGTGCTGAAGAAAGCTGTAAAAATGAATCTAAGCCAGCCCTGAAGTTTTGGCTTCCATAGCCCAGTTAGGAGGAGAGATAGGAAAACAGTCCCTGTATATCACAGGGCTGTTATAGCAAGTTTGGGGCAAGTGAGTGGGGACGGAGGGGGAGAAGAGAAAAATGTGTTTGGGGTAGGCATTACTAAAAGGAGTTTGTCATGAGTTTTAGGAAATGAGTAGGTCTTTTGGAAGTGACTAGGAGAGAAAACAAGGAAGTCTCACATTCTAAGGAAAGGAAGAGCAGTGTCTGAAGATCACTGAATCAGGAACGGGCCTGGAGAAGGAAGGAAGCTATGGCAAGTGCTCCCGCCAGGCCCCAAGTGTTCTTATTTTTAGTTAGTATATGCAGATCTCATTCCACACATCATTTGGGCAACCACCAGAATGTTCAATGGAGAAGAGAAATATCACAAGTCAGTTTAAATTATAAAAGCAAATTCGGCAAGACCACATGGTTGCTGCCGTGCTGTTTCCCCGACTAGAGAGAACGGATGGACTTCTGGCTCCCTTGCCACTTGCTCCTTCCTCATGCAGCCTGTTAAATTTGAGAAATCTTGCTAATGTGTTAGTGTTGCCAATTTACCGCACGCATTACATTTTATATTTCCGCACACCGTGGTAATATTTTTGTGCCACTCTATGATTAAACATAATTCTAAGTAGTGTGACTAGATATATTTTGGCAGGCAATATGTCTAGTGTTCAAGAGAGTAAGCTGTCAAAAGATTCCCAGTGTTAGCAACAGGGTTAAGGAAAGTGGCATCTTCAGATGGAACAAAACAAAACAAAATGAAACAGGCAGACAAGACTGTTACTATCTATATATCTACATGGCTATCCATCCACCTATCTACCTATGTACTTGCCAACATATTTATTTTTCATACATTTCATACAATAAAGGCAAACAATCCAGAAAAACCTAATGGGTCACTTGCTGCCTTAGCCCCCAATCCCATTTATTCTACATGGGACATGATTTCACAGTGATGGTGCATGTTGACTCAAGCCCACTTATTAAAAAACAAACAACAACAACATTTTTTTTTAACTACAATGCTAAAATTCATGGGTTTCCCAAATCTGAAGACCCTCCTCTGAGTTGACAGGATCCATAACAGGGAACAAGAGACACTAGAAAATGTTCTGCTAATGATCACTGCTGCTTCTCCTTTTCTGTGTAGCAAAAGGGACCATTTCTCTCAAGTTTTTAAGTCCATGGCTAGTTAAAGCAGATGTCAGGCTTTTACCTGGTATGTTTCTGCATTATCTCTTTCCAGTAATGTGTAACCTACCCTAAATTCTATAGAGAGGAAAGGTTGAAGTTAACACAGCTAATGGAGAAGTGGTGTGATGGAAAATGGTGAAGACAAGGCAAACAACAACAACAAAAAACACAAAGAGCTCACAACAGATCACCCAGGAAGGGAAGTTTGGTGTCCTATGGGAGCCCAGTCATACACGAATATACTCTATACATGTAAATGGTTGGTCAAATCCACAAGCTATCCTCTAAAACTAACTGCAAGCCTTCCCTCCTATACCACCAATCTTGATATAATAGATTCCCCAGGGAAATTATTTGGTTACAGTTCTTTTAACTTAAATGATTCTGGAATATGAAAACTATAATTTTCCTTGAATTTCCTTTGTTTAGGGACTTTGCTCTGGGAGAGTGTTAAGGTCTCAATGGGCCATGATCCTATGATGATCATGAAGAAAAGAGCCAAGAATATCGCTTGACCACTTTTATATACATGCACATATTACACCTAAAGACCTAAAACAACCGTGCAACTTGTATAGGATCCAGGGAAGATTTTTCAGGATAGGTGAATGCCCAGTGGGTTAGGACTTGCTCAAAGCAAGTCCTGAACTGGGATAGATGATGGTAAATGGTCAGGTATGAAGAACTAGGGATCTCTATCTCTTTGATCAGACATAACTGAAAGGACACACAGAGCCCTGGTAATAACAGACATCCACTAAGTGGTTCCTGAGAGCCAATGAAATACAGAAGTATGGGAATGGGTTATGGAGTCACGTGAGACAGAGTTTGAATTCCACCTTCCCAATTTAATAATGATTCACCTGCAGAAAATTTCCTTGGCCTTTCTCAGTCTCAGGATCATCTATATAACCCTAAAGTGTTGTAAAAAGAGTTATAAATAATGTGAGATATTCAGCACATTCTTGACATTCAACATGCATGAATTATCATTACATAAACAGCATCGAAGAATTTAGGTGAATTTTATCTACAAAATGAAGTTCTGCTTTTGTGAGTTATTTTGTGGAACAACTCAGCACTTCATAGTGCCTCTCCTGCATAAATTCTGTGAGGGTCTTTTTACATCTGTTGTTGTCTTCAAACTTTTAGAGTTCTAGGGAAACTACAGCCTATTTTCTTCTTTTGGCCTAAAAACTATCAAATTCTTGTATTTAACACATGAGTTCATGTTCATTTTGTAAATCTATGCACTTTACACATAATGTTTCATAGTATATTCACTCCAGAGTAAAGAGGGGATGGAGACTTTCAGGTGTCCATTAAATATCCACTGCTCAATGAAGAATAAATAAGCCCAAGTGAGCCTTGTCTAAGGGACACAAAGAGAGCACTGGACACAACCTGCTCTACACGAGACCTCAGCACGCAGACTGAATGTCTACCCCATCACAACCAGATCTTTAGATTTCTGGCCTGATGTTCTTTTCTCCACATCATTTTTGTTTTGTTTTTGTTTTTGTTTTATGCACAGATCATTTCTTTTATTTATTTATTTATATATTTTATTATGTTCAGTTAGCCAACATACAGTATATCGTAAGTTTTTGTTGTAGTGTTCAATGATTCGTTAGTTGCACATAACACCCGGCACACATCCCAGCACTTGCTCTCCTTAATACCCAACGCCAGTCACCCAAACCCCATAAACCCCCTCCCTTCTGTAACCCTCAGTTTGTTTCCCAGAGTCCAGAGTCTTTCATGGATTGTCTCCCTTTCTAATTTCTTCCGATTTACTTTTCCCTCCCTTCCCCTGTGGTCCTCTGATCTATTCCTTATGTCCCACACATGAATGATATCATATGGTAATTGCCTTTCTCTGCTTGGCTTATTTCACTTAGCATAATCCCTTCCAGTTTCATCCATGTTGAGGCAAACAGTGGGTATTCATCCTTTCTGATGGCTGAATAATATTCCAATGTATATATGGACCACATCTTCTTTATCCATTCATCTGTTGAAGGGCATCTTGGTTCCTTCCAGTTTGGCTATTGTGGACACTACCGCTATTAGCATTGGGGTGCATGTGCCCCTTCCTTTTGGGGGTGCATGTGCCCCTTCTTTGGGGTAAATACCTAGCAGTTGCAATCACTTGATCAGAGAGTAGCTCTATTTTCAACATCCTGAGGGACCTCCATACTATTTCCAGAGTGGTTGCACCGTTTTGTATTCCCACCAACAGCGCAAGAGGGTTACTCCCCTTCTCCACAACCTCGCCAACGTGTGCTGTTTCCTCTCCTGTTAATTTTGGCCATTCTAGCTGGTGTAAGGTTGTATCTCATTGTGGTTTTGGTACGTATTTCTCTGATGGCTAGTGATGCTGAACATGTTTTCATGTATCTGTTAGCCATTTGTATGTCTTCCACATCATCTTTTAAGCTTCCTCTCTTCAGTACTCATTCCTTCCTTTCTGGAGTAACTTTATAAACATTTTAGATTCATAAAAGTTCCTGTGAGGTGTCAAAATATTCCAGCTCTGTCCTTCCTCAGCCTGACCTGGCCTATAAACCTGGTAAGTATTGGATGCCATTTGTTTGACACCTCTGCCTTCAGTTTCCTCCAACTCCCCATGTTATTGTTAAGGAACTTTCCTTTTAAGTCAATGATTCTTCATCAAAACACAAATTCAGAAAATCAGACATCTTAGTAAATATTTCAAAACTATATCTAGTAAAAAGCACCAGTTCTCTTTAGCTCTTAGATTTCCTGTCACAATATTCACACCGCTTATGAGTAATGATCTGGAGCTGGTATTTGGGAGCATGGCTGAAAAACTGGAGACCTCAGATTCATACTTAGAAGTCATCCATAAAATACTCCATGTAAAAAGGCAAGGAAAAAAAAAACCCATCAGATACAAAGCCAAAAAAGTGAAATCAGGCCAGTACCAGAGGACCACTTGGCAGACGGGAGACAAAGATACAATTGCTCTCTTGACATGCCTCCTTCTGGCAGAGTGATAGACCCAGCTTTCAACTTGCTGAGAGATGTGGAGGATTACCACTTTGGAACAAGACCCAGTAGTCACTGCAAGATCAGTAACGTGTACCTGAAATAAACAACCTTATCATTTTGATTCATCTCGCCATCTCTAACTGAATGTAGATGACATCAAGACAGCTTTCTTCTATGATGTTTTTCTTATTTATAAGGCTCTACAACTGTTCAATATTCATCACCAAATTTTGACAAAGACTGTGAAGCTCCCAACTTGCTGATTTCCCGTTACTAGCAAAGCACCTGGCATGTAGCAGGTACATAATACATTATCTGAAATTAATTTACCAATTAAGCTGACATCTTCCATACCAAAAGGGAGATTGTATTTAAAAGGGAGGAAAATAATTCTAGCCTGAACATTTCTGGAAGGAACAAAATGAAAGGAAACCTGTCACTGACCTGTACTGCTTTGGCAATGTGTGTTTTCTTAATTTGAAGCAAAAAAAAAAAAAAATGGTATGTAGGTTAAAAGTATACATATTGAAATTGCCTGATTCTTATCAAGTACATTTGCATAAAATATGCCAACTATACAACAGGAAGTCTATGGATGACAATGTTATGTCTCATAACTTCATTAATTTTGATGCTTAGTTCCAAAGCAGCTAGCACATCAGTAAACCATTAGCCTGAAGATATTCACTTCTCCTCTCAGACTCCTTGTGAATAACAGAACAGGGCTGCTGGAAAGATTTGCTTCTGGGGCAAGCAATGAAATAGTTGTTCCCTCAATAGCCAGACTCAACAGCCTTTGTGTTCTCTCAAAGAAGCAGAAAACTATATTTTAAGGAACTAATAAAAGCAGCACATGAAACACCAACCATAAAAGTGTCTAGGCATAAAGATGAGTCTCACATAGCAGAAGAGGTTGAGTAATATTTTTGCCAACCTATAGAATAGCCTAAACACATATGTTAGGAAAATGTATCACCATGAGATCGGAATTCAAAAACCAGGAATGGGTGTGTCCAAGTCCTAAGGAATACTGACTTTAATGCCAGTATTGGAGTGCTGATTCTGGAAAGCTTCTGCTTAGATCTGAAGATTAGGTTCCATGTCCCTGATATGAGCACCCTCAATTCCCTGCGCTTCCCCAAATAAGATACATATTAGGCTAAACTGTAATTGCTTGTTCAAATGGTCTTTTTCCCTCCTTGAATGTTTGCTAAGAAAGTATCCTCTTCATGGTGGCTAGCATATAGTGGCTAGCACAGTGCCTGACACAAAGCAGATAATCAATATATATTCAATCGATGAGAAACTCAATCCTGATTTGTGTCAATCATGCATTAGAACACTGATCTTAAATTCTCCATTCTCTTCTGTAAGGTTGGGAAAATCCATTCTTTCATTGTCTAGAAGTAGAATCTAATTCCCTCAAGCCACAGTCAGAATCTGTCTGTCCGTCTAGGGACGGACAAAGATGGTAAGATGCAAAAAAGATGGTAAGCTGACAACTTAGTTTGTTGTTAGTCAATACCCTATACTATGAGAGCACATAAAACAACTCACAGGCTATATTAAAAATGGTCATTTGCCTTTGCTCAGCATGCTTTGCAGAATGGCAAACTACAGAAAGCGACACGGAAGATAACCAGCGAAGAGGCCGGGCAGTCTCCTCACCCTGCTCCTCTTGGTGTCTGCGATACTACACTCTTCTCATTTTGCTCCCACTCAGTGCCCAAACCTCAGTTTTCCAGCTTCTTGTCTCAGCCTAGACCTCCTCTTCTCTCTCTTAAACTCATTTTCCAGGTACTCTTATCCCAGTCAAACGTCAACAGCTTTCAAATATAAATCTCCAACCTGAGTCTCTTCCTGAACTTTAGGCTCATACATCAACACAGCTAATTGGCTATAATTGGCATCTTACAAGTAACTAAAACCAAACTCCAAGTCTTACTTTGCCTGAAAGCCTTTCCACACAAAGTCTTTCCTGTCTCTGTAAATGGCAACATCATATTTCCAGGTGCCCAGGTTAAAACAAAATCACACCTTGCCCCTCCCACCCTACATCCAATCCTTCAGTAAATCATGTTGGCTCAATGTTCAAAATCAGAGAGTTTCCTACTGCTCTCCCCCACACATCCTTGGTCCAAGCTGACATGATTTATTGCCTATTTATAACAATAACTTCCTAACTGGCATATCTGCATGTGTGCTCTTGATGCCCACAGTGGAGTCTAAAACCAACTGCCAAAGTGATCATTTCAAAATCCAGATCATGTCACGCCTTTGTTCAGGTCTCTCCAATGACCACCCATCCCCTCAGGGTAAAATCCTGAAACTACACATATCGTCTGTCTCCCAGATTCCTCTCTGACCTCATACTCCTACTGACCCCTGCTCACACTGGTTCACACAGATCTGATGCTCCTTGGAAAGAACTGATATGTTTGCCATAAAGATTTTTCTGGGTGCCTGGGTGGCTCAGTGGTTAAGCGTTTGCCTTTGGCTCAGGTTATGATCCTAAAATCCTGGGATCGAGTTCCGCATCTGGGCTCCCTGCTCAGTGGGAAGTCTGCTTCTCCCTCTCTCCCTCTGTTTGTGTTCCCCCCCCTCTGGCAAATAAATAATAAATAAAATCTTAAAAAAAAAAAGAGTTGACTTTTCAATGATGTTTTCCCAGACCATCCTACTGAAAATGAATTCCTCACGCAGCATACTCCCTATCCCTTCTGCTCATTTAACTCTACGGCTTATTGCAACATGACACCAAACACATGCACACGCTTCACTCTTGTGCCTGTTCGCTGTCTGTCTCTCCCCTCTAGAACCCATGATCCGCGAGGGCACACACTTTGACCTTTATGCTAAGAGCAACATGCTGAGTTCTTTATACAGTGCCAGGGTCTCAAAAAATAATTTTAAAATAAATAAATAACTGTAAAGTTATGTCTGGATAAGAATCATTTGCAATCCTGGCTGCCTTTTGCCTAGCCACGTACTTTCAACTAATGGCATCCTAATAGACCACACAATCTTTTTTTTTTTTAATTTCATTATTAGAGACACTTTCACATTTAATTTGCCAGGCTTAACCTAAATTAAAAAGTAACAAGACTATGCCAGTGACTACTTAGAAGAAATGCAGCCATAAATCTTTTGATCCCCATGCTAATCTAGGGAATATAATTTGTTGGAAGTATATTACTCCACAAGCAATTCTTATAGGCAAAAAAATAAGACTTCCTTGACAGGAATTTCACCATGCCCCCTTTACATTAATGAAGAGTAAAGATTTTTGTTATGTTCTATGAAGCCACAAGTGCCCTTTACATATGAAAATTAATTTAATTATTTTAACAAATGAATTAAATAAATATTAATACTGCTGTAAATGAAGATAACTAATGACACAAATTTTAAAGCAAAGGTATAGCTATAGCTCATTCCATTGAAAATTGCCTGGAAGTCCACAGGGAAATCAGAAGGCTTAGCAAACTTTGATCTTAACTAAGAAACTATTTTAAATGGCAGGGGTTATAATAATAAATGAAATCTCTATTTCACACACTAATACTTTTCTGCTTTCATTTGAGTCTTCTATAAAATGCTGTTAATACATAAATGTATATGGATACCATGTGGCACATTATAAAAGTATTGCTTGAAAAGTAATGTATACAGTTTAATAAATCATAAATCAGATACAATGTAAATCTCATTAATATTATTATTTCAGAATACTGCCTAAAGCAGTGTTAACTTGTTACCTGTCTCACAGGATCACTGCACTTCACAGCCTGAAGCCCAATGTTTTGAAAGCAGTCATTTTCTGTGTTTTCTTGTGTTTCATTTGTTTTGGGTAGTAGGTAAATCTAGGCCCTGTTAGTCCATTTTTCTAGGAATAGTTTTGACATCTGTCAAAACTATTCAATTTTATAACATGAGCATAAGATTATTTAGAAGCAGATACAGAAAATGCCTTGCTGAAGATCATCTAGGTACTAAATTGAGGAAGCAGGATTCAACCAAAGTCCTAGGATGCCTGGGTGGTTCAGTTAGTTAAGCGTTTGACTCTTGACTTTGGCTCAGACCCTGATCTCAGGGTTGTAAGATCAAGACCCATGTGGGGCTGTACTCTTAGTGGGGCGGCATCTGCTTGAGATTCTTTCTCTCCCTCTCCTTCTTCACCTACCCCCCCATAGATAAATAAATCTAAAAAAAGAAAAAAGAACTCTGAACACTGTGACACCCTGCTTCTTCTTAACTCTTCATCAACACTTGCCATTTAGTATTATAACTTGTCATTTTAAAATCTTTTTCGAACTGTGATCTCCTTGAAGGAAAGAATTTTGTATTAGGTTTAATGTCATGGCCACACAGGACAGTGTTGGCACCTGGCTGACATTCTGTGTATACTTAGGAAGGAATGACTATAAGGAAACAAGTAGCTTATGAAACTTGTTAGAGTAAAACACTGAGTCACATGGGTGACAGCAAGACAAGATACTTATCAGAGCTTGAGGTCTTTTCAAGGAAGGTTATGAGGCTTAGAAATGATAATCTACCTCAAGAAAAATAAGTTTCATAAAAAACAATATATTAAATATAACATGGGGATGACCCTCTGGGCAAAGATGACATATGAGTCACAACTGCCAATTACATGTTCTAGTTACATGTTCAGCTTCGATTCTATTTTGATTCTGATGTGCTCTGAAATGAACATCTGTTCAAAATCACAAATTCTTAAGGTGGAAGGCATGACAGAGGTCATGTGGGTCCTGTTCTACGCAGTTTAGGAATCTATCCTGATGAGGGACACCAAACTCAGGACCGAGTCCTCCCAACGACAGAAGCCCATTATTTGTGATAGAAGCCATCCCCTTGTGAGACAATATTGTTGCAAGTTCTGTTTCTAGTGCAATCCAGCTTCCTCGTGTGAAGAGAAAGCACGAACGTGGGCACGTGTACACATACAAACACACACGGAGCTGTATGGAAGGGACACAGCAGATCTCGGTCAGTATGGGTAGATGTACAGAAACACACTTTCAACATACTGATGAGGGTAGAGGTGGGGGAGGGGAAGGGAGGTGCCGAATGTAAAATGTTTATATGAGGAATAACTTATTACTAACCACATTGTATTTTAGATGAGCTAGCAAGTTCAAAGACTATATCGCAAAAATACTATGCCACAAATTCCATCCTCGTTTTCATCTCCCTGTTATTCTTGAATCAAACGCTTTTGATCACCACCATAGTCCCTCACCCTGACATCCTAAAGGCTAAAACACATAAAATTCTACTGATCATCAAAATCCAAAAATGTGTACTATAAAGCCTTTATAAGAACAAGTCTCCAACTAGCAACACTTTGCGTGGTCTTCTGATACCTAGGTCATACATAAGTCATGATTAATTTAATGTTATTACTTACACAATACTATCACAATAGTATCATCTTATTCGGTCAAAAAATGAACCTGCTCTTCTTTTTTTTTTTTAAAGCTCTAAAAGTGTTCAAATGACCAGACAATCTTTCTGGATAGATGTGACTCTCCATAAAATTCAGAAAGACTTGAGCCAGGGCCCCTCAGAAGCAGGACAGACCCTGGTACTCAGAAACTCCAGACTTAGGAGTTAACAGTATTCTTCATTTCATATATATATATATATATATATATGTGTGTGTGTGTGTGTATATATATATGTGTGTGTGTGTGTGTGTGTGTATATATGTGTGTATATATATATATATATTCCAATTATCCAATAATTCCAAAATTCCTTATATACATACATTTAACTGAATAACCTTGATTATATAATCTTGACTCAGTTCCTAGTTACAGCATAAGTTGGCCACTTACTTCTTTGGTTACCATTTTGTAAGATATGTAAAATGGGTATAATATGCCAGAAAATGAGATTCCTCTGAAAACTAACAAATGTATTTTACCTTAACTCATTTCCTTTCAAAAAGTACATTAGATTATGCTTGAAGACCTTTCCAACACCACATTCTAGGATGAAATGATATATAATAGGTAAGTTAAAAAAAAAAAAAAGAAAACTTATCAAAACAAAAGCCCCAGACCTGAAAGTATATTTCAAAGCACACAATGTGATCGGTCTGACTCTTCTCAATCATGAAACTCAGCTCCAGAGAAGTGCGAGAGAGAAGAAGTAATACTGACTGTCACGTCTTGTGCTCCTTCTGGCTACTCTGAAGGTCTGTATTTTTTAGTTTATCAGTCACAATAACTCTAACATGTCTAACCTTGCCCAAAGCAACCTAGTTATGGAATAGCAGCAGGAATCTACCCCAGTGCTTCACTGAGAACAAACTCAGCTGCGTCCGACCATCAGTGGAGCTTGCAGAAACGCTCCTGCCTCCACTCTGCTCCTCTCCCTCCAGCAATGATCTGGGCCCTTGAGTTCCTACCTCATCAATTATTCCATCAACATACTCACCTCTCAAGGTAGAGTCGGGGGAGGGGGGCAGGGACCAGTGTTGAAAGTATTAACCTGTCCCCTAGTGTCTGTTCAGACTCAGGCTCCAAGTCATACAACCCCACATGGGAGAAAAGAAATGGGAACAAAAAAGGTTTCAACCTACTCCTATCTCAAAATACTGCTTTTCTATTTTTATTCTATTCCTATACATTTCCACTTACCCCAAAATAGTAAAAAGTAGACTGATATTAAAGGTAACATGTTTGTGCACCTGGGTGGTTCAGTCTGTTAAGCCTCTGCCTTCAGCTCAGGTCATGATCCCAGGGTTCTGGGATTGAGTCCCATGCTGGGCTCCCTGCTCGGTGGGGAGTCTGCTTCTCCCTCTGCCCCCCGCCCAACTCATGCGTGCTTCCTCCCTCTCTCTCTCTCTCTCTCTCTCTCTCTCTCTCTCTCTCTCTCAAAAATAAATAAATAAAATCTTTAAAAATTTTTAAATTAAAAGAAAAAAAAGATAACATGTTTATGGGGCACCTAGGTGGCTCAGTGAGTTAAGCGTCTGCTTTTGGCTCAGGTCATGGTCTTAGGATTCTAGAATCCAGCCCTGCATCGGGCTCCCTGCTGAGCAGGAAGTCTGCTTCTCCCTCTCCCTCTACTTGTGCACTCTCTCTCTCTCTCTCTCTCTCTCTCTCAAATAAATAAAATCTTTTTAAAAAATAAAGATAGCATGTTTTAATCAGAAATGGCTAACTTTCAACAGGCGTGCCCTCTCCAATGAGAGTTAGATCTCAGTGTTGGGAGGGCGGAAAATGCATTCTTTGGGAACTCTCATCCCCGAGACAATGGCAGCTTCTTATATGTGCGATGTCTATATTCTCAGTAGTTCTCTATTTTTTCACAAGTCAATCCAATTTTTACTTTAGTCTTGTTATAAGAAATAATTATTTTCTGGGGCGCCTGGGTGGCTCAGTGGGTTAAGCCACTGACTGCCTTCGGCTCAGGTCATGATCTTGGAGTCCCGGGATGGAGTCCCACTTCTCCCTCTGACCCTCCCCCATCTCGTGCTCTTTCATTCTCTCTCTTTCAAATAAATAAAATCTTAAAAGAATAATAATAATTATTTTTTTAAGTAGGTTGCATGCCCAGCATAGAGCCCAACACGGGGCTTGACCTCACACCTCTGAGATCAAGACCTGAGCTGAGATCAAGAGTCGGACGCTTAACCAACTAAGCTACCCAACTGCCCCAATAAATAATTCTTTATACTAAAATTCCCTAGTTCCAAGTTACTGTGTGGTTTCTGTCTCCTGAGTGTACCTTGACTGATATGCACAGTGAACTTAATTTGGGAAACAATGGACTAAATAAACATACAAACATACACACACACACTTTTTACTGGAGGATTTCTCAGAGACTCTAAAGTATATTGATATGTGAAATTTGAAAGAAAAGTAAATTACATGTAGAATTTCATAGGCTTGTGTCCCTAGAGACTCCCCTCCCCACCACACACACAGACAATGACACAAAACCAGCATTCTGTGGGGGCATCGATGGAACCACAGATGTTTCCATCTCTAGTATGGCTGAATTCTACCTGGTAGGAATCTGAAACCCAAATATGTTCATGGGGAATGACTAGTACAAACTGCAAGGTGATGATTTTTACTTTTGTTCTTTTGATAAAAGAAGCAATGCAACAATTTTTTCAGCATTCCCTTGTCCTTGAGTACCTAAGACAACACCTGCTCATAAATAAGCATGGATTTCAATAGCAAGGACAGCAGAAATTTTCATTCAGGAGAAGGGAAGAAAGACAAGTCTCANGGGGGGGGGGGGGTAGTAAAAGAATCTTGAGAGGAGCACAAAAGCGGAAAAAGTCCCCTCCCACCTCTAGAGATTTTATTTCATATTCTCCACGTGCTAATTCCTCATTCAGGATATTTGGGCTTTCCCATAAATGTGTATGACATCCATGGAAAGTAGCAGACATAATCGGATTTTCGACTACCGCTTGAGACAGCATCATTTGGGAAAAGACCTTGCAGAGGCCTCTGCTTTTAGAAATATACGACTTAAGTAATAAGTGTCAGACACTATCAGAATCTAGAGCTGTGACATACTGCAGGACAGAGCACTGGGGGAAGCTATCATTACCTTTTATGTACATTCACCAAAATGTTCTTAAGGAAATGGAATTACGAATGGGGAGGTTCATTTATCCAAATTATTCTGGGCTACCAAAGAAACCTGACATGTAAACAATTTAGATAAGGATTCTAATAAGCTCACTATACCAAGTACCTGCAATTTGTCACATGGTACATGCTTATTCTTACATGGACCAGTCTGTTGTTCCTGAAGTGCTATTTCAGCTGAATGTACATTAGGAAGACAACTGCAGGTCAGTGTCAAGAGTTTTAATTAAGCTTAAAAAAAACCCTACAATACAATGAAATTGTCACCTAATTTCAAAGAAGAATACAGTGACATCCCAATAATAACGACCCAGATAATTCATTAAAATGAAAAATATAAAAAATACATAGGAAGTTTTGAAAAATAATCTTGGATTTATTATACCTGGTGTTTGGGGGAAAAGTAAAACAGTGAAATTGTAAATGTTTTGAGTCACTATGATATGGCCAGTAGTGTGTGAGGTAAATGTATATGAATAAAGTATAAGACGCCACTCCTGTCTTTATAACTTGTCTCATTTGGGAGACAAAAAATTTTAGAAATGGTTATATTTAGTATATTCACCAAAGAAAATCTAATAATAAAACTCCAAATGAACAAGAGTATTTTCTAATGCTACAGTCTAGGTCTTGAATACACACTTCTGCTGAGATGTTTTCTAGAGAAATGGGCATTGACCCAAGGAACAAAGCTAGGCTCTACAAAATATTTTTTTTAAAAAAACAGCTGAGTATTTACAGGTAGGGAGAGATTAACATAAGAGCAATTGTGCGGAGTGGCTCTTTTGTAATGAAGTGGGATGACTTGGCCCCTGCAAATAAAGATCAGAGGGAAGAAAAACTACTTCTTTGCTTATTTCATGAAAAAATACATTTTCATTAATTCATCATTTTGACTGACATTTACTGAGTTGCTTCTGTGCTCCTTGCACCATGTTAAGCACTGAAGAATTCAATAGTGAGACAATGCCCTTTTCCTTGAGGAGCTCATTGTCCGGTGGAGAAGACAGAAGGTAAAGGAATAATTAAAATAAAGTCTGATAAGAGCTAAAATAGGAACAAACACAGAGTGTTGCGGGAGTGCAGAGAAGAAGAAGGTACTGGGGCATCACTGGGGCCAAATGCTAAACCAAGGAATTCTGTAAGCCAATCACTGAATACAGCCATTCTTAAAAATTAAGTTAGACAAAGTTTCAATTAAATAAATTAGATTTAATACTAAGGTTATAAATATTTGAAGCTCCATCTCTTCCTAATTATTTTATTACATTTCACTATTATCTATGCCCTTGAGGTCATTCGGTTCTATTGCACATGTATGGTGGAAATGCCATATGATGGTGTACTATTGTGCATTTATTACCAACTCTACTCAGTGGCATCACGTTGGTAACTTGAAATTGACCATGATGAAAATATTTAAACAAGGGAATTCAACAAATGCTACCGGAGTTCTTCTTCTTTTTTTTTTTTTCCACAGACAACCAATTGTTAAGCATGTATCAGCACACTACTGAGAACATCTAACCTAGGTCTCCACCTAGTCACGGTCAGGGAGAGCTTCCTGGAAGAGAATTAATTAAGATACGATCTTAACTAAAATCAGAGTGAAAGTCCTCCAAGTTCATTCATGTTGTCACATCATATATGATTTCCTGCTTTTTTACAAAGCTGCATAATATCTCTTTGTATGTATATACCGTATTTTATTTATCCATGTATCCATCATTGGACATTTAGGTTGTTTCCACATCTTGGTTACTGTGAACAAAAATTGTGTAGAAATGTAATTACCAATGAGGAGGCTCGTTTATTTAAATGTGCATTCTCTTAGTATTTTAGAGACTTAATAAAATTAGGAAATAAAAGTATTTAAGTAATTTTTCAAAGAAAACACCACTCATGAATGGAAGATCAAGGATATGAACCCATGGTAGTCTGGATCAAAAACTGTATTTTTTACACACACACATGTGTGTGCTCGCCCACTTGCACGTGTGCTCATGAGGAAATATTACTCAGTCATAAAAAAGATAAGATCTTGCCATTTGTGACAACATGGATGGACCTAAAGGGTATCACGCTAAGTGAAATAAGTCAGAAAGAGAAAGACAAATACCATATAATTTCACTTATATGTAGAATCTAAAGAACAAATAAAGAAACAAATGAAAATCAGAATCAGACCTATGGTTGCCAAAGGGGAAGGGGTGCGGGAGATGGGAAAAATGGGTGAAGGGAAGTGGGAGATACAGGCTTCCAGTTACGGAACGAATAAGTCCAGGCATAAAAGGTACAGTATAGGGAACGGAGTCTATGGTACTGTAACAGTGTTGTATGGGGACAGATGGTAACCACACCTGTGGTGAGCAGAGCATAATGTATAGAGTTGCTGAATCAATATGCTGTACACCTGAAATCAAGGTAACACTGACTGTCGACTATACTGAATTTTTTAAAAAAACATTGTGTTCTAAGGCACTTGGGTGGGTCAGTCATTTAAGCATCCAACTCTTGATTTCGGCTCAGATCATGATCTCAGAGTTGTGAGATCAAANATAAGTCCAGGCATAAAAGGTACAGTATAGGGAACGGAGTCTATGGTACTGTAACAGTGTTGATTTCGGCTCAGATCATGATCTCAGAGTTGTGAGATCGAGTCCCACAGTGGGCTCTGCACTGGGCATGGAGCCTGCTTAAGAGTCTCTCACTCTCTTTCCCTCTTCCCTCTCTCTTCCTCTATTCTCGCTCTATCTCAAAAAAAAAAAGTGTTAATATACTACTTCTCTCCTGAATTTGCAATATATTTTTTTACTTTCTCTTGATTCTACAGCATTTTAATATGCCCTAAAATTCATTTTANTATGCCAATATATAATAAGAAAATGTGTATAATTGCCTTTGAAGTAAAATATAAACTCTAAAAGCTATCTTCAAAGTTTGAAACTTAAATCAATGTTTTAAAAAGAACAATTATCAAGCTTACACCTCTTAATTGCTTCATCTCTATTTTTCTCAAAATAATTTAGGCAGAATTATTTACAGAATAGCTGCAAAATGACTGCTTTTGAAGAAGTATCAGGAAAATTTATGTGGAAAAAAATTTGCTTTTCCAAAGACATGGATGACAGATTATAATTTCAAATGAATTTCTATGTCATAAAAGAACTATTGTTTTCATGAAATAAACAAATTACACCTGCATTGAAAACTCTCATGCTATTTAAATCATTATGGTATGTGGAAAAAATTATACTTGCTAAAATATAGTTGTGNTATAGTTGTATCCAAAAATATTTCCCTGGTTGTCTTGAATAACTCCTTTGAAGTAAATCCTTTATATCAAAGCCAATTTTCTGTTTCTCTCATTAAAATCTAACTAGCATTATGACAAAGAAGAAAAAATGAATAAACAAAATGCTCAAACAAAAGTTTTCAATGGTTGATTCACAGGAAAACCAAAAAATGGTATCTACAAGGAAGCAGGGATTTCTGACTTAATTTGCTTTCATATCCATTCAGTCATTAAAGCAAATGGTTCTAATCTCTGTATATGGACCTAGCCCAAAAGTATTTTAAAAATTTCGATGACATTGCATACACTCAAGCAACCACCATCAAGCATAAAGTTCTATGTACATAAAGCTATATATACATGAAGCTGTATATACATAGTCTTATTTGAAAATTTGCTTGAAGGTGGTTATTCAAGTGCACGCAAAGTCAAGCATATTTTTATGTCATCCAATTATATATACGTATACACACAAATATGTACACACATACATTTATACATATAAACACATACATATAAACTCATATACTCATATATATACACACACAATGATCCTTTTTAGTAATTAAATATGTACATAGATACTCTAAGCAAGTATGTAAATTCATTATATTCTATAGAACAGATGCTTGAGCTACCTAAAGCAAAGCAGTATTTCATAGAATTATCTTCCTTCCTTACCGTCTCCCCTCACTCTATTTTCCATCAATTTCTCCTTTCTTTCCACAAATGATTATTAACTGTATCATATATGCTAGAATGTGGCTAGTGTGGAAGGTCCAATGGTGAAATACTAAAGAAGGACCCCATTTGCATGCAACTTTAATTGTACTATGTATAAATCCATTGAAAGATGAAAATAAAATGATTTTAAATCAAATGGATCTTCATTCAAATCATGATGATATCACTTATATACCTTTGGGAAACTACTTACATTTGCTAAAATTCCATTTTCTCAAAAGGAAAATGGCAACAATTTTAATCACCTCATATAACTTGTGGATTAAATTACAAATGAAAAAAGATGAGTGGAGAATCTGACATAAAGTAGATGTTTAATAAATGCTACATATCTACTCTCCCCATATACATTTCAATAGCAATTTGCTGTTAAACCCAAGTTTCACTGTTACAAGTTTATAGATAGACATGAAAAGAAAAATATGCCCAGGGTTTTCATAGTTACAAAATAAAGACGAGGTGCTTAGTTGGAAAATATGTTGGCTACTGCTAAAGAGAAAGAGAAAATTTGAGAGGCATGGACACAGAGAGACAGAATGGAAAAATAAATAAGCCCATGGTAGATATCAATATAGTAGTTTAAAAGATAAATAGCACATCCTTTCTTGTTTTCACAGTACCATCATTTTGTAATACTGACTTTAACATTTCCCATCCCAATTCTATTTCTCAGCCTTTACATAGGTGCTTTAATTCACTGGCAGGGCAGCTCGGGTAAGCAGGACTCCAGCCATGGTGATCAATATTCCATGCTTCCATGAAATAAGTTGCTTCGTGGAAAAAAAAAAAATAAAAGCAGATGAGCTAGAGAGAGAAGTAGGACTACTGGATACTCTGAGTGGTGGAAACAACTAATAAAATGAAGTTCTCACCAGGAAATTACCTAATACCTGGGAACACACTGAGTAGTTCAGAAATTCAAGGCATGTCTTGCTTCTACCCTACTGCACAATCCCTCATCTCTGGAATGGGTGGGATGATTCTAAATGGGAAAGGAAAACACTGGGCTCCAGTGGAATCCAGCATTCTTTGGACCTTGAGCCTCATCACTGCTTTCTACACAATTTCAAAAACTTTGACCCCAGACTGTCATACAGTAGTCTTAGTTTTCAGTACAATTTCATGAAAACAAAACAAAGATAGGTGAAGATTAATGGTTAGAAGGAAAGCACTTTCAAAACTCTAAAAGTGAAAATGTAAAATCAAATCCTAATTTAAAGATATCTTAGAGAAAACTCTTCTCCACAAAGAAATTCAAGTGCAATATTAAAATGACATTATTGTACCTAATGAAAAAAATTAAATAAAAAAAGTTCTTTGCAGGCTGTGCAGCACTGAAAGCTCGAGCATGTTTTTGTTGTCCAACCAAGCACTTCACAGAAAAGGGTGCCAAGATTAAGGAGCCACTTTGGAAACTGGGAGCATCCTCTGTTACAGATGGATGTTCCAACCACTGAGGTCAGCCCCTGAGCATTAAAAACTAGCACTTAATTCCATTTAGACCAATTCTGTGTTTGCCAAGCAACTGTCTTGATTATGATTTCATTCCCTAGGTGGCTTTTCTACTGATGGAAACCTGTGATCCATCTGACAATTACATTTCTCATTTTAAAGTAGGAAGTTGGTATTCTACTTCATCTTCCTCTCTTATGAGTTTTATAAATATGAATCAATATCTCCAAGTCCAATTACCTACAACACTGAAGAGAGAGAATTACTAATGCATGTAGGAGCTAGGGACAGAACTACATACTAATACATTTGCCTAGTTAACATTATGTATATATAAATCAGTCTTCAAAGCATTGAAGGGGACGTAAAGAAGGACAATCAAACTTAGTCCCTCCCCTCAAAAAAATTTTTTCAAACCAAATGAGGAAAAAATCTGCAGACACTTGGAGAGATAGAAAAAAACTTGAAGGTAGCCTGAAGTCCAACAAAAAGCAAGATTTGTAAGTTACATAAATAAACTAGAGCATAAAGATACATTTACAGCAGAAAGATTAAGATATCTCTGGGTAGTGGGATATATATATATGTATAGGCATATATATGTATATGTATATTTATATATGACCTATTTATATTTTCTGTAATAAACACGTATTTGCTTTTTTTTTCTTTTTTCCTGGGAATACAGCCAGGAACATACTGTTATTTCTGTCTACACTACTCAACCCAAGGCAAATAAGAGAAATAGTACACTTAGAAAAGAAAGAATAGCCCCAGGAAAATAATTAGAATCAGAAATAACCAACAAGAAAATCCACAAATGGTTATTCAAATAGCCTGGTTTTCCTACTATCTTTCATGTAGCAATCTTTTATAAAACACACACACACACAAGCTTCTCTCTTCTCAAACTCTCAAAATACCACTGCATTTATTTTAAAAAAAATTCCCTCAACTTTTATATTCTTCCAACCTATAGCTAGCTGCATTTCTTTCCTTTCTTTTTGTTTTTTAACATGTATTAATTCTGTAACTCAATACTGTCACCTTGAGCCTGGTCATTCTCCCTCAATACTGTATAGCAGTTAGCTTACTATTTGGAACCTCCAAGGTTCCAAATATATATGTAAGCTGGATCAAAAATACAGGTAGGTTGCATTTTTTTTATTTTCTCCCCCACCCTCGGCCTCTAGGGACCACCAATCTACTCTCTGTATCTATGATTTTGTTTTGTGTTTCTCTGACTCATTTCATTTAACATAATACCCTCAAGTTCATCCATGTTGTCACAAATTACCAGATTTCCTTTTTTATAATACACCATTGTTTTGTGGATATATATATGTAGGTAGGTGTGTGTGTGTGCATAATTCCTTTATCTATTCATCCATTGATAGACCATTAGGTTGTTTCCATTTCTTGGTTTTTGTAAATAATGCTGCAATCAACAAGGGGGTACATATATCTTTTCAAGTTAGTATTTTGTTTTCTTGAAACACCTAGAAGTAGAACTGTTAGATCACATGGTAATTTTATTTTCAAGTTTTTGAGGAAACTGTGTTCTGCTTTCCAAAGTGGCTGCACCAGTTTACATTCCCACCAATAGTGGACAACTGTTCCTTTCCTCCATGTCCTCACCAACACTTGTTGTTTCTTGTGTTTTTGAATGTAGCTATTCTGACTGGTGTGGTTTTGATTTGCATTTCCCTGATAAGTAGCAGTGTAGAGCATCTTTTCATGTGCCTATTGGCCACTGGTCTATCTTCTTTGGAAATATGTCTATTTAGATCTTCTGCCCACTTTTAAATCAGAATATTTTTGCAATTGAGTTTTATGAGTTCTTTATATACTTTAGATATTAGCCTTATTAGACATATGATGTGCAATTATTTTCTTACACTCAGTAGGTTGCCTTTCATTTTGATATGGTTTCTTTTTCTGTACAGAGACTTTTTAACATGTTTTCTTGTACGAGTTTTATGTTTTAGGTCTTACCTTCACGTCTTTAATATATTTTGAGTTAATCTTTGTGCATGGTGTAAGATGATGGTGGAGTTTCATTCTTTTGCATGTAGCTGCCCAGTTTTCCCAATACTATTTATTGGAGACGGTCTTTTTCCCAATGTATATTCTTGGCTCCTTTGTCATAAATTAATTGACCATCCACGTGTGGACTTATTTCTGGGCTCCCTAGTCTGTGTTAGGCCAATATCATACCTTTTCAATTACTATACCTTTGTAATAGAGTTTGAGATAAGGGTGCATGATGCTTCCAGATCTGTTGTTCTTTCTTAAGATTGCTTTTGCTATTCAGTGCTTGTTTTTTGTGATCCCAAACATATTTTAAGGCTTTTTTTTTTAATTTCCTTAAAAAAGATCATTGAAATTTTGATAAGAATTGTGCTGAACCTGTAGATTACTTTGGGCAATATGGGCATTTTAACGATATTGATTCTTTCAATCTATAAGAATGGAATTGATTTCCATTTGTGTCTTCATCAATTTATTTCATTAATGTCTTATAGTTTTCAAAGTACAGGTCTTTCACCTTGATTAAATTTATTCCCAGGTAATTTTTTGATGCAATTGTAAATGAATTATTTTCTATGACAGTTATTATTGTATAGATTTTGCATCTTGCAACTTTACTGAATTTTTACCTAAAGAAACATAATCAGTAGTTACCAATTAACATGAAAAGTACTTATATTAGTTTCTTATTGATACTGTAAAATGTTACCACAGATTTGGTGGCTTAAAACAACCCAATTTATTATATCATAACTGGGAGTTCAGAAGTCCACAAAGGGTCTCATTGGTCTCAATAAAAGTGCTTGAGGGACGCCTAGCTGGCCAGTCAGTAGAGCATGTGACTCTTGATTTTGGGATTGTGAGTTTGAACTGCCCATTGGGGGTTCTGAGTTTGAGCCTCATGATTGAGCCTCACATTTTTAAAACTTAAAAAAAAATGTCTGAGGGCTGCATTCTGTGTGGAGGGTCTTGGAAAGAATTCATTTCTTTTTCTTTTTCAGCTTTTAGAGGTCCCCTTCATTCCTTGGTTCATGGCCCTTTTTATCTTCAGAACCAGCAATGGTTGGTAGAACATTTCTCATACTACATTATTCTGACAGTGATACTTCTGTGTCCCTCTTTCACTTAAAGGAATCTTGTTACTACATTAGGCCCATACAGATAATCTCAGAACATACTCCTAAATCAGGATTCTTAATTTAATCACATTTTCAAAGTTCTTCTTTGCCATTTAAGGTAACAACTCCATTTTTTGGGGGAGGATGCACACTTTCTCTTCCTCCCATCTCTCTTCTTTTAAAAAATATAATTCAACTGAGTGTTCTAAGAAAATCAGCAATGTCAAATGTGTACTTTATCACCAAAAGGACCAAAGAGCAGAGACAGAGATTATTCTGGGCAAAAAATGCAGCCTTCTTCTTGGCTATAGCAACACCCTTGATGAAAAATTATGCCCTTCATTCATAGTTAATGGAATGCTGAAAATGTGAGGGGATGCAGCCATGGGACTTGATGGTACAAGCTTATGCTTGCTTATGCTTTGCTTGATTACCCTGGGAGTTAGAATGGACTGAAGCTGTAAGAGAAATAAATCCTGGGGAGCAGAAAATCTAGATGACAACATTCTTGAAATCCAAATATTGAAGACAACTTCTTTTAGTCAACAATCAACCTCAACTGCTGTTAATAGGATACTACTGTAACCTTGAAGTGAGTTTAGGGGCTGGATTTTTTTTTAAGATCTTATTTACTTACTTGACAGAGAGATCACAAGTAGGCAGAGAGGCAGGCAGAGAGAGAGAGGAGGAAGCAGGCTCCCTGCTGAGCTGGGAGCCCGATTTGGGCTTGATCCCAGGACCCTGAGACCATTACCTGAGCCGAAAGCAGAGGCTTTAACCCACTGAGCCACCCAGGTGCCCCAAGGGGCTGGATTTTCTAATAAACATTTTGCAGACCTGTCCACGTTAAAGTTGATGATAAATCTTATGATGACTAAAACCTACAAAATTAAGACTTAGTCATTCCTCTTGATTCACCCTCTGCCTATAACCCCTTGACAAACAACTGTTTACCTTCCAAAACTTAGCAAGGTCACCTCTCCCAGAAAGTCTTTTCTCACTGTGATCCAACCTTCATCCTCAAATAGCCATGAATTTTGCTTTCTTTGGGAATCTGCTAGAAGTACTTCTGTTATGATATTCGTGGCTTCCTTCTATAACTGTCTGCCTTCCCACACTTGCCCATTAAGACCCAGAGGTGAGGATCTGTTTGATTCATTTTCATTAATCTTAAAGGTAACAATAATAGTCATCAAAGGGAGGTGGGAAGGTGAATGGGATAAATAGGTGATGGGAATTAAGGAGTGCACTTGTTGGGAGCACCAGGTGTTATATTAAATTACTAATTCATACTGTACACCTGAAACTAATATTATGCTGGCACTAACTGGACTTAAAGTAAAAACTAAAAAAAAAAAGGTAACAATAAAACCAAGGATAAGTTTACAGTCTGATATGGCTATAATACTTTCTAAAATATTGAAACCCTTCAATGAACAGCTGCTTCCCTTAGGCCTTCCACTGGGACTCTCAACCCAGCAACTACAGCTCCAGGCCGGAGTCGCTGGGACTCTGCTACAGAACCACAGCCAGAGCCTCTTCTGATTGGTCATTATCTAAGTTCTACAAATTCTTTTTTTTTTTAAGATTTATTTATTTATTTGAGAGAGACAGAGTACAAGCGGGAGGGGAAAAGGGAGGGAGAGAAACCCGAGCAGACTCTGAGCTGAGCACAGTGCCCGACATGGTGCTTGATCTCACGACACCCAGATGATGACCTGAGCTGAAACCAAGAGTCAGATGCTTACCCAGCTGCACCACCCAGGCAACCCCATGCTCTACAAATCCTGACAGCACTTCCCAAACTTCAGGATAGTGCCTGGCATGCAATGGGTGCTCGGTAAGTATTTGTTGAATAAATAAATCTTATCAATATATTCGTACATCAGTAAACCTTGCTAAAAATTTTTTTGATGGGTTTTGGCACCAAAAAAAAATTTTGTTTTGAAAGGAAAAGAAAGGTAAGTGTTGGGAAAGATGTGGAGAAAAGGGACCCCTTGTGTACTGCTGGTAAGACTGTAAACTGGTACACACACTATGAAAAAGAGGGTCCTCAAAAAATTAAAAATAGGACTACCCTTTGATCCTGCAATCCCACTTCTGGGTATACATCCAAATGAAATGCAAACAGTTTATCAAAGAGACACACACATTCCCGTGTGTAATGCTGCATCGTTCCCACAG
Organism: Ailurus styani; assembly: GCA_002007465.1. Lineage (NCBI taxonomy): Eukaryota > Metazoa > Chordata > Mammalia > Carnivora > Ailuridae > Ailurus > Ailurus styani. The sequence goes on along the minus strand of LNAC01000011.1, from coordinate 4,862,215 downwards.
TAGCCAAGATATGGAAACAACGTAAGTGTCCACCAATGGATGAGTAGATAAAAAAAAATGTAATATATATATATAATGGAATACTATTCAGCCATTAGAAAAAAGGAATTCTGCCATTTGCAACAACAGGGATGGACCTTAAAAACATTATGCATGAGGTAAGTAGGAGAAAGACAAATACTGTGTGATATCTCCTACATGTGGAACCTTAAAAAGTCAAATTCATAGAAATGAAGACTAGAATGGTAGTTACCAGGAGCTGGGGGAGTGGAAGAATAGTTGAGATTTTCTATAACAGTACATATTCACCACTAGCAGATAAATAAGTACTGGAGACCTAATACTTAGAACCGTGATTGCAGACAATAAATTCGTATTATAACCATCAAACTTGCTAAGAAACCAGATCTCAACTGCCCCCAACATGAGAAGAAGTGATAATTACATGACTAGATCCGGGTATTAGCTAAGGCTACAATATTTATACACTTTAAACTTATATAATGTTACAAGTCAAATATACCTCAATTAAAAAAAAAAGACAAGACATTTACTTGTCAGTTCTTCCGAGAAGGTCATTCAAATCTTTATTTAAAATAATTTTACAGACGATACTTGTGACTACTTAGTACTGATAGAAGATGGTTCAGCTCAGAAGAATTTCCACAATGGTCAGATAATTTTATCTCCTAAGTGAAGACAGCTTTATATTTTGAAATGAACATCAACAACAAAGAAATGAAAATGGATGTCTTTTAGAGATGGTCTTTTGATGGACCTGAGTGCAGAATTAAATGAAATAAACATAGAGCTATAAAAGAGAGACATTTCTAAATAAATTCTAAAACAATCTTCAAATTTTAAAAAAAGTAAAAACTCTGGATAAAATGGTCCATACAAAAAGCCTTGATTTTTTTTTTCTTAGCAAAAGAATCACAAGTGAAAACAAGGAAACACAGAGAGGACTGTTTCTTGCACCTTGCAAGACAACATGGCCCTCAACTGAAATAAGATTCCGATAGAACTTCAAAGACATTTAACAAGTTTCAGAAAGCTCAAGCTACTCTCTCCCTTTAGATTCCTGGTCTTTATAACTGTACTATTAATAAAATTAAAGATTTAAAAATGAGGTTGTTTCATTTTAAAAATGCACGTATTGCATGGGTGTGGTGCATAAACAATGAATCTTGGAACACTGAAAAAATAAAATAAAAATAAAAATGCAGGTTTTCACAATGAAGTAATAGCCACAGAAAACTTATTTTTTTTAAAGTTTTTTTTTAAAGATTTTATTTATTCATTTGACACAGAGAGAGATTACAAGTAGGCAGAGAGGCAGGCAGAGAGAGAGGAGAGAGGAGGAAGCAGGCTCCCTGCTGAGCAGAGAGCCCAATGTGGGCCTCGATCCCAGGACCCTGGGATCATGACCTGAGCCGAAGGCAGAGGCTTTAACCCACTGAGCCACCCAGGCGCCCCAGAAAACTTATTTAAATGAGTCACTGCAAATAAATATGATTTGATATTCAACAGGGCATAGAAACCTTAAAGAAAACTTTGCTCTGTAAATTTGAAATTCACCTACTTTCAAGAGTCCTCATTCTCAAACCATGGAGAATAGTTATATTGTACAGGTCAACATCAAACCACAGAAAAACTAACAAAAAATAGAATTGACAGTGTGTCCAATGTCTTAAGGGAGAAGGACTTTCTAAGCTTTGAAGTACTGGGGGAAAAAGTACAAAGGAAAAGATGAATAATATTAGAAAAATAATAAATAAACACATGTTGCCAGCTAGGAAAATAAATATGAAAAAAGCAAATAATCATTTTGCAATAAATGCAAAAAGGAAATAAGTGTTCAATAATTAAAAAAAAAGCGTGCACAAGTTACTAAGAAAAGGTCTAAGACCTAATAAATACATTGGCAAGGAACATGGTATTATTCTGCTAGAGCTACCATAACAAATGACAGACTGAGTGGTTTAAGCAAGAGAACTTTGTTTTCTCACAGGGACGGTAGAAAGCACTGGCAAGTTTGGTTCCTCTCACCTCTGTTTGCAGATGGTCACTCCACTGTGCTTATCTCTTGGTCTTTGTGTTGTTGGTGTCCTAATCTCCTCTTAGGGACACCACTCATATTGGATTAGATCCATCCATATGACCTCACTTTACCTTAATATCTCTTTAAGGACCCTGCCTTCAAATACAGTTACATCCTGAGACAGAGGTGGTTAGGACATCAACATAGGAATTTGGAGGGGGGTCACAATCCAGCTCATAGCAGAGATAAGCAATTCAAAAAAGAATACGATATAAAAAAATACATTAAGATGTTATCTTTGCTAATAAGTAAAAAAATGTTAAAAGTAAGATATGATTACATTTTTAAATTTATCAAGCTATTGATGATCAAAAATCATTTTAATGCTGGCAAGGATTCAGTCCCCTGTGCGAAATGAATTCTCCTGACAGCAGTGTAAACTGGCAAACATTTTGGAAGGTAAACTTGCAATACATTCGGGATTATAAAAAATATTAAACTCTCACTATAGATCAACATAATCAAGAAAATGATAACAAAAATATATCTAGAGATCAGGATATTTGCTTCTGGGGAGAGATCTTCACTGAAATATTATGCATGCAGGTATTTTTTATAATGCCACAAGTACATGGAACAACTTAAATGTCCACAGTGGGGAAACTTATTCTACACTTGATGAGTTGTTATGCAGGCACAGAAATGATATTTATGATGACTATGAAAAACATAAAATACCTAGAATTTTATTTTTAAAAATTAAAATAGGATGCAAAGCTATATGTTAAAAAGATCCATAGAATAAAAGGAGGCAGAGAACAAACCTATAGTCTTTTCTAGAAGATAATAGAACCGTGGGTTGATTTGTTCTTTCTGGTATTACATGTTTTCAATTTCCAAAAAACAGCACGCATTGATTTTTATAATTTAAAATATTCATTTCAACTTAGGTAAGATTGGATTGAATTTGCAAAGTTTAGTTTGAATTCAATAAGCTTAGGTTACAATGTTAGCTGCTGGTTTAGAAGATTTGTTTTCATCCTGCCAGAACCAAATATTGTGTTGAGTGATACCTTCATACAACACCCATGCCAACCCCACCTTCATTCCATCCCAGCCACTGCAGACATAATAAAAAATGAAAGTAGATCACTCTATGGAATTCCTATGAGATGTCCATCATAAATATTTGACAATCAATAATGGATCAAGTTCACTTTCCTGGGAGCCCTGATGAGATCACTCCCTACCCAGTCTGTCAAACTAAGACGATCCATTGTGTGGGCCTGAGGATCAGAGCCTCATTTGGCAAGTTCTGTAGACATCTCCACAGCAGGAGACACTTTATGTCTGCTGCCTTCTTTCTGTCTCCGAGGGAAATATACAGAAGTGATGGTGAGTTCCGATACACGGGTACCAGCTCTTAGTAAATGCAGGCTGTAGAATATTTCATCATCAGAATTGGTGAAATGGTATATTTTCCTCTTTAGTAAAAAACAGAGATTCAAAGTACACACAGTCTAGGGACACCTGGGTGCTCAGTAGCTTAAGCTTCTGACTTTTTTTTTTTTTTTTTTCCACAGAGGGAGAGAGGTCACAAGGAGGCAGAGAGGCAGGCAGAGAGAGAGGGGGAAGCAGGCTCCCTGCGGAGCAGAGAGCCCGATGCGGGCCTCGATCCCAGGACCCTGAGATCATGACCTGAGCCGAAAGCAGAGGCTTTAACCCACTGAGCCACCCAGGCGCCCAAGCTTCTGACTTTTGATCTCAGCTCAGATCTTGACCTCCGGGTTGTGAGTTCGAGTCCCACACTGGGCTGGCTCCAGAGTGAGCATGAAGCCTACTTAAAAAAAAAAAAAAGTACACACATTCCTGGAATTTATGAAGAGCCCCAAACTGTTAATTTGGTACAATCAACTGCTAATTAAAAATATCAGGACTCAAACCATGTTCATTTACTTGATATTAACCTTAACCAGCACTCTAATTTCCCTATTAGAACAGAAATAAGAAATGTAGCTGTAATGTTTTGAATAGTGTTCCCCCAAAATTCACATGCACTTGGGACCTTAGAACATGACCTTATATGGAAGTAGATGTAATTAAGGTAAAGATGAAGGTGACATCATGCTGGATTAAGCTGGGTCCTAAACCCAATGTGTCTTTAGAAGAGATAGAAAAGGACACACAGACACACAGAAAGAAGTCAAGACAGAAGTGAGTTAGAATTACACTACCACAAATCAAAGAATACCAGAAACTACTAGAAGCTGGAAGAGGTAAGAAAGAATTCTCCCCTAGAGCCTTCAGAGGGACCATGAGCCTACTGACACTGACTTTGAACTTCCAGCCTGCAGAACTGAAAGAGAATAAGTTCCTGTTGTTTTATGTCACCTAGTTTGTGGTAATTTTTTTATAGAAGCCCTAAGAAATGAAAGAAAATGAAACAGTGGTTTACAGAGAGGATTATTATCACATTTCACAAAAACCATGAATTTCTTTTAATTTGAATTCAATTTTTTGAACTGAATTTTTAATTCAATTTTTTAAATTTGAATTCAATTAATTAACATATAGAGTATTATTAGTTTCAGAGGTAGAATTGGGTAATTCATCAGTATTATCTAAAACCCAATGCTTATTACATCACATGCCCTCCTCAATGTCCATCACCCAGTTACTCCATCCCCTTACCCCCTTCCCCTCCCTCAACCTTCAGTTTGTTTCCTATGATTAAGAGTCTCTTATGGTAGGTCTCCTCTGATTTCGTCTTGTTTTATTTTTCCCTCCCTTCCCCCATGATCCTTTGTTTTGTTTCTTAAATTCCATATACAAATGAGGTTATATGAGAATTGTCTTTCTCTGATTGCTTATTTCACTTAGCATAACACCTTCCAATTCCAACCACATTGTTGTAAATGGAAAGATTTCATTTTTTTTCTTGATAGCCGAGCAGTATTCCATTGCATATATATACCACACCTTCTTTATCCATTCATCTATTGATGAACATCTGGGCTCTTTCTATAGTTTGGCTATTGTGGACATTGGTGCTATAAACACTAGGGCACAGGTGCCCCTTTAGATCACTATGTTTGTATCTTTGGGGTAGATACTTAATAGGGCAATTGCTAGGTGGTAGGGTGGCCCTATTTTCAACTTTTTGAGGAACCCCCATGTTGTTTTCCAGAGTAGCTATACTAGCTTGCATTCCCACCAAGAATTTAAGAGGGTCCCCTTTCTCCATATCCTTGCCAACATCTGTCGTTTCCTGACTTATTAATTTTAGTCATTCTGACCAATGTGAGGGGGTATCTCGTTGTGGTTTTGATTTGTATTTCCCTGATGCCAAGTGATGCTGAGCATTTTTTCATGTGTCTGTTGGGCATCTGAATTTCTTCTTTGGAGAAATGTCTCTTCATGCCTTCTGCTCATTTCTTGATTGGATTATTTATTTTTTAGGTGTTGAGTTTGATAGGTTCTTTATAGATTTTGGATACTAGCCCCTTATCTGATAAGACATTTGCAAAGATATTCTCCCATTCTGTAGGTTGTCTTTTGGTTTTGTTGACTGTTTCCTTCACTGTGCAAAAGTTTATCTTGATGAAGTCCCAATAGTTCATTTTTGCCTTTGTTTCCCTTGCATTTAGAGACATGTCTAGCAAGACCTTGTTGTAGCCAAGGTCACAGAGGTTGTTGCCTGTGTTCTCCTCTAGGATTCTGATGGATGCCTGTCTCACATTTAGGTCTTTCATCCATTTTGAGCTTATTTTTGTATATGAAAACCATCCCTTTAAATATTGGAAGCAGAATGGTTCGGTAGAAAGAGCTGGAAACAAAGGGTGCTGGCTCCATTCTGTAACTCTTCATTGGGCAAGCCAGTTAGCCTCTCTAAATACCCATTTAACCATCTCTAGGAGATACACGTGATGAGAATGTCAGTTGCACAGGACTGTTGACAAGATTAAATGAGATGATGTATGCAAGAAACATTGAAAAGTTGTAAAGTGGACAGAAATGGTTTTTTATTGTTGTCGATGGTTCACAGTAAAGGCCAATGTGCACTAGATGTCTAGGTATGACATGAAAACAAAAGTTTATACAAATCATGTTTTGTTTGCCTCTCAGTTCTTTATTACGGAATCTTTTGGTCTAAAGGTTGGGTTTATATTCTGAAGACTGACTTGGAATCCTGATATGAATCATTTATCACATAGGTGAATTTTTAGGGATATTGCAGAAGGGGAGTGACCCAGGCCTAAGTTATTTTTAGCATTGTTGTGCTGTCATTAATAATCATTTGTTCTACTTTTAGTCATCCAAACTGGGATAAGAAAATCAGTAGATGGCTAAACAGTTTTGGTGCGGCTGACTGCAAAAATAAAAAGTCAGGGACAAAGAATCCAGCTGTTAATGTCCAAATCCTGGGTTTTTACTGCTTTCTTCATATCTGAGGAAAGCAGCAGATAGAAGGTATCAAAGACAAGAAAACCAATTGTAGCTATTTCAGTGATAAACACAGCTCAATAATTCTCTTAGAAAATTCAAGGGACACCTGGGTGGTGAAGTCCACTGAGCATCTGACTCTTGGTTTTGGCTCAGGTCGTGATCTCGGGGTTGTGAGATCAAGCCCCACAAAAGGCTCCATGCTTAGCGTGGTATCTCCTTCAGATTCTCTTTCCCTCTCCCCTGCTGTTCATGCTCTCTCTCTCTCTCTAAAATAAATAAATAAATCTTTAAAAAAATTAAAGAATTCAAGACTGTCATAACTACTACAATTACTCAATTCTTAAAGTAACAGCTTAGGTGTACTATTCAAAAACCTGAATTTATGACTCAATTGTGAATCTTTTTATGCAGTAGAAATATTATCTATATTTGATAATGATTTCAAACCCTGTCTCATGAAATTAATGTCATCCAAACATGTCTTCAAAATTAAATGGAAGGTATGATCACAGCTCCTGGCATTGTTTTCTACCTCAGGAGAGCAGAAAGCAAGACTCGTTCCTCTGCTCATTCCCAAAGGGCGATCTATAGTGAGCTTAACTGATGATGGGGAATCAATGGTGTTCCTACCAAAACAATCAGACAGCAAACTGCTTCCCCACAGCCCACCTCCTCAAAGAGCATTTTATCAAGACTGGGTCATCAGCTCTGTGATCACTGATGACTTCCAGTGGAATCACACTATCTTGATAGCTATCACTGTTCTCTTTGATATTCAGATAGGGAATCAATGTGGCAAGTGCCATTTCCCCTTGACTCTGACCTTATTTCCCTCTCCCAACTCAATACCATCCACCGAACATGCAAGTGGAAAGTAATTATGATGGAAAGAACTTGAAGCCCTGCAGAATTTCTCTCCATCCTTCTCCAATATTTCAGACCATTACCCATTCGTGGGTAGTCACTGCCATATTCACCTGATGAGGGTCTTCCTTCATCACCTGACTTCTGTTTATGTCTGAGTCTACACCTCCCACAGTGCCCTCCACGCATGCTATGCGGCCGTCATAATGAAGCCTTGGGCCCTCTCCCCCCGGGACTTGTGAGTAGAAAGAATAGCAGGGCATGCCTGCATGGAGCATACACAGTTAAGATTCTTCCTGAACACCTCTCCCTGCTGAATCCCCTGCTCTTTTCTAGGTACACTTAGATTATATTCTTATCACTTCATATTTCCTACTTAGAGGTTAAGATTTCCAAGGCTAGGACACCATATTCCAGCCCTATATAAGCATAAAAACAGCACAGAGAATATATCCGAAACAGATTTATTTATTTTTAAAAATTTATTTATTTTAGAAAGAAAGCAAGAGTGTGCTCAAGGTGGGTGAGGGGCAAAGGAAGAGGGAGACAAGCAGACTTCCCACAGAGCAGGGAGCCCAATGTGGGGCTCGAACCCAGGACCCTGAGATCATGACCTGAGCTGAAATCAAGAGTCAGATGTTTAACCAACTGAGCCACCCAGGTACCCTATTTTTTTTTTAAGAGAGAAAGAGCATACATGTGCACAAGTAAGCAGGGTGGATGGTGGAGGGAGGAGGGGCAGAGGGAGAGAGAAAATCTTAAGCAGGCTCCATGCCCAGTGTGGAGCCCAACACAGGGATCGATCTCACAACCCTGAGATCCTGATCTGAGCTGAAATTAAGAGTTGGATACTTGGGGCGCCTGGGTGGCTCAGTGGGTTAAAGCCTCTGCCTTCGGCTCAGGTCATGTTCTCAGGGTCCTGGGATTAAGTCCCACATCAGGCTCCTAGCTCAGCAGGGAGATTGTTTCCTCCTCTCTCTGCCTGTCTCTCTGCCTACTTGTAATCTCTCTCTGTCAAATAAATAAAACCTTTAAAAAAAAAAAAGAGTTGGATCCTTAACCGACTGAGCCAGGTGCACGTAAAAGAGCTTTACATAAGCTAATGGAATTAAAACCTGAGCTAATTTCCTAAACCATAACATAATACATGTTGTTTAAATTCTCCATGCTTCATTGTTTACTGGGTACAAAACTGTTTAGAACAGAATTAAGGATTAAATGATATGGAGTATATGAATATGTTTCATATATTCTAAAGAATCTTATGAATGAAATGACTATGGTCATTTTTTTTTTTAAAGAAATTCTATTGACTCACCAGCGTACATCCAATTTATTGTTGCTTGATGGGAGGAGACACAGAAATCACCTTACAGGGTGTTCCTTAGAATTTTAAGGCCTCGGGGCACCTGGGTGGCTCAGTGGTTAAGCTTCTGTCTTCAGCTCAGGTCATGATCCCAGGATCCTGGGACAGAACCTGCCATCAGGCTCCCTGCTCAGCGGGAAGCCTTCTTCTCTCTCTCCCACTCCCCCTGCTTGTGTTCCCTCTCTTGCTGTCTCTCTCTCTCTGTCAAATAAATAAATAAAATCTTTTTTAAAAAAAGAAATAATTTTAAAACCACATACATTTTCCAGGGCTGCATGACCCAGTCTGACCAAGAAAATGAGGAAGGAAAGAAGTTGAAATAAAGAGGTATATTGCTCACGTGAAGGAAAATGTCCATACTGATTTCAGAGCGCAAAGATTTCCATCACCACACTCAGAGTTGCCACCAGCTCTATGGTTCCCTCAGGTGTCCCTCCTCAACCTCTAGGTCTGAGACTGTTGGGAATCAGGATGCAGGGCTTGAGCCTGATCATCGTTGTACTATCCATGAAGTAAGGCATTGGGATCCTTTGAGAAAAGTGGCTAATTATAAATACATTTTCAAAAGAAATGTTCCCATTTACTCAGGAAGGGCCAAGCATGAAGGATGCGACAATGTTTCATATACATTGTTCTTGTCTGATCCTTTGTGCCTGGGAGGTGCAAGCCTGAGTCAGAAACATGTGGTGGCGCTGAGAAGGACAGTCATCTAAAACAAACTATGGTTTCCAAATGCCCAGTACTGATTTGTAGTTCAAACTAGGGACTGGAGAGCAGAAAAATGGAGAAGGCAGACGGCTGATGTAAGTATCTCAAACTGACAATCCCATTTGGCCAATGGACTCAGTTAGGTGGGGTCCCCACACCTCCGAGTTACACAAGACTTCAAGCTTCTATTGTTACTTAAGTTCACCCCTTTGCAGGGGGTAGAAGGTGCTACCCTCTACCCTAAAGCAAATCACAGAAAATACTTTCCTGGATGGCAGTTCTGGGCAAGACACTGGATTTCACTTTCTTCATGCTCTATTGCTGTCAGATTGGTTACCCAAGCAGAGTGAACAGAACCTGATGGAACTGAGCCTCGATAGGGGCAGGCCAGACAGAGGGGATGTGAGCACAGACACCAAAAGGAAGCCCTCAGCCAAATCCAGGGTACAAGACGCCACACAGAACAAACATTCTGTTTCTCAATAAAATCAATGGTTTGAATCAAAAAGAAAAAGGAGCAAGCGTGATACATTAAGAGACTAGGAAAACAGCAGCCAAATGCAATAAAAGGTCTTTGTTTGGACTCTGGTGTAAATAAACACACTATTAAAAGAATTCTTGAGATGACTTGAGGAAGTATAAATAGGAAAATACAGATTGAGTAATAAACTTTTTAAAGGAATTATTATTAATTGTGATAAGGGTTTTCATGGCATGAGCTTTATGTATAAACCTGTTCTTACCAACTAGAGATGCATATGTAAGGATTTGTAGGAGATAAGGATTATATATAGCATTTATTTTAAAATACAATCAGCTCCACCCCCCCCAATAAATTAATAGGTGAAACAAGTTTGGCAAATTGTTGATAACTGTCACAGTTAGGATATGTGAGGTTTATTATACTACTCACTTTCATCTGTCTATGTTTGACATTTTCATAACAAAAAGCTTTAAGAAAATAAATGAGTTGATTCTTTTTATCTCAAAAAGGGACATTTGTACCTGCCAGGTAATGTGTCCAAGTTTTATAAATCTGCAGATCCATTTAGATTCATATGAAATCATAACTGGGGTGAACACAAAGTTAGAAAAAACAAATACAACTATGAGAATAAGGAGGCTGAGGGAGGGAGGGTATTAAAAGAACATGAGATGGAACAATCAATAATTAGGTACATAGGCACAATACAAAAGATGTTAATGAACTCCAAGTAAGAGAAGTTCAAGGAAAAGGTGACAAAACTACTAATAGAAAATAACACTCTGGTGGCATAATCCCCTTCTTCCTTCAAGATATCTCTGAGGTTACAGATCTGTGTGGCTTTTGCTAACTCCCCAAGGCTGTGAACTGCGTCCTGTCTGAGATTTCACAAAGGTTTATTCATACTCTTCTGTTTTTCTTTTTCACTTTACAAAGGAAGAGATATCGACTAGCCCAAGCCCTGGAATGTGGTGCATGGATTTGCTTAAGAAATATAAGCATATATGTGTACATGTTCCTTATGATTTTTGACAAACAAGATCATCCTGTCTGCAAATAAACTTTTATTTCTGTTCTTCCAAAAAAAAAAAGGCACTATCAGTAGAAGAAATAGATAGATAGATGATGGATGGAGGGAGGGGAAAAAGAATAAGTGTTATTCCTCAATAAGGAGAAAAACCACTGGTGTCAGAGGATGGGGACTCATGTTTAAGAGAAGACTTCAATTAAATAATCCCAACCCAATCAGAATCAGATGCATGGCTTTCCTTAGTAGCCTACTACCAGGAATTTGTTTGCTCTGTTTTGTTTTAGCTAGACTAAGTCCACATATTCTCTTTGTGCAAGCAGTTCACCAAATATGCCAGGCTAGAAACAGCTGAGATTCTCTCTCTCTGTCTCTCTCTCTCTCTCTCTCTTTCTCTCTCTCTCCCCCTGAGAAAAGAAACTTTACATTGAGCTATCACATGCATGGTTATTTTTATTTGACTCTCTGTTGAAATACCCCTGCTGCACAGCATGTTGAATACTTTATTGACCATAAAATGTGCTGCTGCAATTAGAGGTTTTTATTTTTTCTAAGCATTTTGCCTTTCTGGAGGCATTTGGAACTCATTCCCATTCATCAGTTTTTCTAGGATGTTTGCAATTTAGCAACACGGAGCTAGAAATTTAGTTAAATATCTAGCATCTTTGAGGGAGTGTTTCCAGAATCTGCAATTAAACAGTGCAGGGTAAAGTGCGGTGAAGTTCCTAATACTTATATAATCGACAAAGGTCTTTCACACTAGCTAAGACACTAAGATCCTACAAAATGTACATTATGTAAATCAGAAGAAAATCTACTTAAGAGACTGCCTTATAAATCATTCAGCTATGTCGAGCAGTCCCTGGGTACACAAGATGCTAGTTAATCCTCAAGTTACTTTCGAAGTGAGCATTTCTTTTTGGCATCAGCAGGGAAAAGAGCAAAGACTTCATGGCAGAAACCAGGTTTAAACAGCACGAACTTTCAGATCTCGTACCTTAAACACAGAGTTTGGAACTAGGAACCGAAGACACACAAAAAAACTGTATTCTGCAAGACAAAGGGCTGGACCCAGGCATTCGCCAATAAATATTCATTAAATGCATAAAAAGAATTATTTCTGGTCTCCAGGGAATATGGCCATACTGTTCTTGCAAGCTAATGGCAAATCAGAATGGAATGCCTGAGCTAGGACAGAACTGACACCTATGACCTTTATACACCCCTTTGTACATTTCCTTTCCTGTGTCCCTAGTCAGGTTAGTGGGGGAGACCGGAACTCATCTTCAGCTCTCTGGATTTACCCGTGTTGTTTTTGGTAGATTACACAGCTGCTTTGCAGGAAACTTCTCCCTGGAGCATCGTGTCTCTTCTGAAACCAGAGTCAAGCTCATGCCTAGAGCCTTTGGGTCTAGACCTCTGATGACATTCTGATGAGGTGGGACAAGTGCAGTGGGGATCACCCCACACTGGGCTTCCTAATCCACTTTTGGTCTATTCCCTACATCTTCTGACCCTTGTTCTGCCATCATGATCAGGAAAATAGAGACTCCACGAGCTACTGCTTAGTTGCACCAAATACCTACCCAGCCTTGTGTGTGCTGGTGACGCTGCAGGGAACCAAGCACAAAGGTCCCCTCTTCTGAGGGAGCCTTTATTCTGGTGACTTAAAATGAACATGGATACACAATTTCAATTATGCAAGATTAACAAGTCATAGATATATGCTAAATGACATTAAACTATAGTTAACAATACTGTATCGTACACTCAAACATCTGTTAAAAGCAGATCTCATGTTAGGTGTACTTATCATAATAAAACACACACACACACACACACACACAAGTATATGGGTGTGCGGTAAGGCTTGCATCTGCCCATAACAGTCATCTGGACACTGTGTTTTTTGCTCTGGAGAAAGGCTGTGTGTTCTTTTGAGGTGCTCATCACTGGAGAAAAAGGAACAGGTGGCAATCACAAGCAATGGCTCGAACCTCACAGAAGACGCTCCAAATTTATTTGCTGAAATCTACTGATCAGGCTGGTGTAGTAGCATCCAAATATTTATCTGGATATAACTAATAAACTTCCCAAACACTCTTCAGGAGATCATCTAATCACCTACTAGTCAAATATCTGGTTGAAATATTTAGAGTTAATGAAAGATCTTTAATAAAAGTATTGGTAGGGGTGCCTGGGTAGCTCAGTTGGTTAAGTGTCTGTGATTTCAGCTCAGCTCATGGTCTCAGGGTCAGGAGATCGAGCCCTGAGTTGGGCTCTGTGCTTAGATCGGAATCTGCCTAAAACTCTCTCTGCCCTTTGAGTAAGTAAGTAAGTAAATGTATGTATGTATGTATGCAGATTTGTATGTACTGGTAACATTCAGTGCATATCCACCAAAAACTCTTCACTTTAATTTGCATTAATACAATTCTCAGAAAAAAAACTGCTAATTTTCTAGCTCTGATGTGGTCTTAGACATTTATTATCTCACAATTTCTATAGTTGTTGATAGCAGAGTAATGATGTTATGGTTGAATTGATACAATAAATTGTATTTTTGTAGATTGTATTAGAAGCTATAAATGGCTCTATCACCTCTAAAACAGCCTTGGGAATGCAACACATTTTTAATTTTATGGTCCTCTCTTGTTAGAATCAGATTATTTGCCTGACAACCTAAAAATTCTGTCTACCTTAAAGGGCTATCCACTGATATACAGTAGCTTAAAAACATGGGTTTTTCTCTATATCTTTCTCAATTCCCAGAGAAATGAAGAAATATTTCTCCTTCTAATTGATCAGTTTGGAGACTCCAGATTGTTGATTTTAGTTTTTGTTGTATGTTATTTTTTTATTTTTATTTTTTAAAAGATTTTATTTATTTGTTTGTTTGTTTGTTTATTTATTTATTTATTCGACAGAGAGAGATTACAAGTAGGCAGAGAGGCAGGCAGAGAGAAAGAGGAGGAATCAGACTCCCCGCTGAGCAGAAAGCCTGATGCTGGGCTCAATCCCAGGACCCTGAGATCATGACCTGAACTGAAGGCAAAGTCTTTAACCCACTGAGCCACCGAGGTGCCCCATGTTTTATGTTATTTTTTTAATGTCTCCATGTGGATAGCATTTAAAATAGTTGAGCTAAGTATTATAAGCAATATCTTTCAATTTTGTATTCTCTCTCTCTTTTGGAGGAAGCTGAAAATTGTGTTTATTAGTTTCATAGCTATCTGACCACTTTAGGAGGGGCACAAATCCGCTTTGGTATTTCTGAATTACTCCTGAAATTATTCTTTTCTCTAACATGCAAATCAATGAGAGCTTCAGAAATCTGTCAACTGTCATTTAGGGATACTGAAATGCAAATGTAAACTCACAAGGAAGGAAATGACAAGAAAATTATCCAGGACACCTCTTTGGGTAGGTTAGATTACTGCCAAAAAGGAAAATCAGCTCATGCATGGATGTGAAGCTAATAACTATCAAGAATCTATGTTCAGATATTATCTTCCCTAAGAGAGCACTTTACAATGGATTCACAATATTCACCATGACATAAATCGCCCTCTCAACATCCAGTCTGAATACAATGGTTAAGGAAATACAGGGCGAGTGATGTCATTTCCCTTTCATGGAGGAGACTGAGCTACTTCATAACAGAACAGGCAGAAGACTTGGAACCAAGAGTCAAGGGTTTGTATTCTGGCTCCATCAATTGCCAGCAATACCCATATCTCTTATCTGAACTTTCCCTTTTGATCTGTAAAAAGAAACTAATGATCTTTGCCACATAATCTATCACTGTGTTCAATAAATGTTAGTTGAATTTAAGTCTAGTCTACAAGTGCAACCACATAAATGGCTTCTTAGGAAAACCAACCAAGGAGTAGATCAAACTTAGCAGTTTGGGACTGTTTGGAGACTATCTGTAGTCACAGGTGAGGTCCAGCATTGGGATGGTCTCTGTGCATTGGCTTGAGACTCTGAACTACTAAGTGTATGTCCTTATGCAAGTCATTTGACATCAGTGGGCTATATTTTCCTCCTCTGCAAAATTAGGCTAATAGGAGCAACTCCCTGATTTTACCATTAGAAATAAATTTTAAAAATGTGTACTTCACACAAAGCAAGACATATAGGAAACTGGTTAAAAACAATTTGCTGTTATTGATTTCTTAAATAAGAAGAATATGCAAAATGCATTCAATAAAAAATTTAGGAGGCACTTTGGGTCCCAGATACGGTGCTAGGAAGAGGGGATACAGTGGTCAATAAAACCAGCAAGTTCTCTGCTCTCATGGAACTATTTCCTAGCAAAGAATGATAGGATAATGTCACTGGTGACAATGTCAACAGTGCTCTGAAGATTATAAAACAAAGCAATGTGAAGAGAAATTAGCGGTGAAGGTGTGTGTGCAGGGTCATATTGGAGAGTGTATGTTTAGGAGGTAGTTTAAAAATAGGATGATTACAGAATGTCGAAGACAAGTAAGGTCTGAGTCTGACCTAAAGGATAAGTAGCCAGCTGTTCACCGGGCTGACGTCTGTAGGACTCCAGCACGTGATCAGGCAAGATATTTTTTGCACCTTCCATAATCTTTCGATTCTGTAAATACCAGTATAAAAATAGGATCTGGATTTCAACATGTATATTTTATTCACTTTGCTTTACCAGGTGCTTTCCCCATCTACGAAGAGAGGCCTTTAACCTGGTGAACCATCATGTTCTTGGGACTTGAAGGTTCCCACCTACTAGCCTGAAAGCCTGGGTGACAGAGGACTCGTTCCTGAAGTTTCCTAACCCTCAGTTACTTAATCTATAAAAAGGTCCTGAGACAAAATCAGTCATGGAATGGTTCTGGCAAAATGCCTGGTGCAGAGGAAACCCTCGAAATGGTAATTATCATCACTTACTAGTGAAGAACTATGACCTACTAGCAATGTGATTTTGGGGAAGTTGTGTAATTTCACTGCACCTCAGCTTCTTAATCTGTTAGATGGGGCTGATGATAATAATAATAACTCCCACTTATTAGGCTTGTGTGAGAAATGAACAGAGCTGTGTTCAGCACTGTGAGTGCGTCCCAGCATAGGGTAAAACTCAGTAAGCGTTCTTTATCACTGCCACCCAGGACTTTGACGTCCGGCATAACAGATTATAATCATTGGCTCACAGACCGCTGTGAAAGAAAAATAACTGCTGTTGTCTAAAAAATATGATGGCCTAAGTTGTCCATGTGCAAATGTTACAAAATACTAAGAACAATCACTTGCAGGATTCTTACAACTTCTAGAGATGTTTAAAATATTAATCAAATTTCTCAGCATGATGATGTGGCCCGTAAGTAAGAACCTTAGCTTTGGATAATTCTTCCCTTTTTGGTGGACTTGCACATTGGCCTAAGATTGAGTCTTAGTATCCCCAAACAGCTCTTCAGTCAACGCTGGCTGTATTTTATGTGCTGTTCACAAATCACCCATGTGATTTTATACATTAGCGGTTATTTTTAAAAATGAAAGCCTCCAACAGAATCTTCTTAGTTTTACATTATCGAGGCACACAAATCTTTTTCAAAGAATCATAGGATATTTAGTTTAGAAGATCAGCTGACATGGTTTTGCCCAAGGAGAGGTATCAACACTACTTTTTGCGGATCTCAGTACTTGATCAGGATGCTTTATCCCTGAGCTAACCCTGACTGTGGCTTCCACACTGAGTTCCACGATGTCATTCCCAAGCAAACATACTGTAGAACAGGAGACCTACTCACCAGCCCTAATCTGGGCTCACCCTCTCATGTTAGAGTTGACTTCTAAGAAGTCTGAAGTCCTTAGAGGTGAACCTACTCTCCTGAGCTCACATAGCATAGACCTGGAAAAACAACCTACATTTCCAGAATCCTCACATCCATGTTCTTGCCACCACTTCTTATAACCGGCTACTAAATGCCTGCATAGATGGGGCTGTGGACCTGGAAGCAATGGAATTACAAGACAGGTTGGCATCCTCATCCTTCACCTCAGCTTGACTGTAATGTGCTCTTTCTCAAGATTCCTGCTCTTCATTCTTCACTCTCTTTCCAACGACATTCACCAATATAAATACCCTGTTACATCTAACCTGAAAAAGAGAGGACTACATGCAGGCCTTAACGAATATACTCAGCTAGCTGCACCCACGCTCAGGAACAGCCTCTTACCAGCTGCACGGTTGAATATCAACAACAGGAAGATGCCCTCACCCATCACCTTGTTCCTTATCTCCATTACTCATGGTTGTCTTTGCTGAAAATGTAGCTCACCTCCTCCCCTGCCCACATGCTTCCTTTCCTAATATTTCACACACAGAGTCCAAACTTCACCAATGTCAGTGACTAGAATCTAGTGGCTTGATGAATAAGTGTGAAGATCTTTAATGTTTTGTTGGTGCTCATAATAAAACATGGCACACAAGGAAAATTCTAGTAGCAACTGTTCTATTAAAATGAGTGAAAACATACCACACCCACACACTAATGCTATAGGTTATTAACAATGGGAAAACTGGCTTAAATTCAAGCTTCAAGTAATTATACATCTTTATTAAAAGACTATTCTAAGTTTGTTAAACAAATAGGAAAATGATGGGTTTCTGAGATTGACTTTATTGGTCCTATATATAGGTTATTGATATACATAGGTTTTCCTGGCAGCATAGTAAAGTGGAATAAAGAAGCAGAAGGCATGAACTATAAAATAACTATTTTAGTTGTTAAGTGCACCCTATAAGTTTTCAACAATATAACTTCTACATGGAAGCAGGGCCGTTACGAGGATGTGATCCATAGCCTTTCTTTGTGTACTTTTCTTAAATGCCCAACTGAGGCTTGTTCAATGAACAAATGAAAATAATCTAAATTTTAGAGAAGAAGATATGTATTTGTAATTGCTGAAAATTGGATTCAACCTATAAAGCGAAGGAAAATGATATATTCACTCAGTAGAAAACTGTACAACCATTACAATGATCTCTTTCTCTTCTTTTTTTTGCAGTAAGCTTATAAGAAAATTGAAAACATAAAATTCTTATGTTCAAATACAAAAAAACCATACATACACACAGAGAAATAGATCACAACATTAAAATTGAATGTGTCCTATAATGAAACTATATAATTTTTAACTTATTTCTTCGAGATTTATCTTTTCCAAATTTGCTCCTATGGAGGAAATGGGGAAGAAAATAGTATTAGCTAAAAAAAATTCATTTTTTTAAATACCTTCCTTTCTAAATTGGAAGGCACCCAAATGGCTAAACAGGACACAGGATATTGTGGTTATACATACAAGCGGCTATTCATATGATGGATAGTTACAAAGCTATTTAAAAATCATGGTTTGAGAAAAATATTTAATGATGTAATCTTAAATGTAAAAATAGATTATAAATCTTATCTATAAGAATTCTCAAAATGACTGGTGGAAATACACTGGAACCACATTAACAGAAATATAATAATATGTACCATGTAGGTCATTTCAATTCTTCCGCTAGCCACATTTTTCAAGTAAAAAGTAACATTTATTATTTCTCTTCTCCTGCTGGGTTTAGGTTTTATTTGATGGTCTTTTTCCAACTCCTTTAGGTATAAGGTTAGCTTGTGTATTTGAGACTTTTCTTGTTTCTTGAGAAAGGACTATGGCCCAGCAATCGCACTACTTGGTATTTACCCAAAGGATAGAAACACTGAGATCTGAAGGGGCACCTGCACCCCAATGTTTATAGCAGCAATGTCCACGACAACCAAACTGTGGAAAGAGGTCAGATGTCCAGCGACAGATGAATGAATAAAGAAGATGTGGTACAGACATACAATGGAATATGACACAGCCATCACAAAGAATGAAATCTTACCATTTGCAATGATGTGGATGGAACTGGAGGGTATTATGCTAAGCGAAATCAGCCAATCAGAGAAAGATAATTATCATATGGTTTCACTCATATGTGGAATTTAAGAAACAAAACAGAGGATCATAGGGGAAGGGAAAGAAAAGTAAAATGGGACAAAATCAGAGAGGAAGGCAAACTGTAAGAGACTCTTAACTCCAGGGAACAAACAGGGTTGCTGGAGGGGAGGTGGATGTGGGGATGGGGTAACTGAGTGACGAGCATCAAGGAGGGCACATGATGCAATGAGTACTGGGTGTTATATGCAACTGATAAATCACTGAACTCTACATCTGAAATTAATAATATGCTGTATGTTAAGTAACTGAATTTAAATAAGATTAAAAAAATAAAGTGAAAAGAAACAGGTGACATTAACTTTTTAAAGGCTTTATTTATTTATTTGTCAGAGAAAGAGAGAGCTGAGAAGCAGGAAGAGTGGCAGGCAGAGGGAGAAGCAGACTCCTGGATGAGCAGGGAGCCCCATGCGGGACTCAATTCCAGGACTCTGGGATCACCACCTGAGCCGAAGGCAGACGCTTAACTGACTGAGCCACCCAGGCATCCCAGAAACAGGAGACATTAATTTTAATAATGTTTTACTTAACCCAGCATACTCAGAATATTATTTCAACATGTAATCAATAAGAAAAAAATATTAGTGAGATACATCACATTTTTTCCAGTCTTTGAAACCAGTGTGTATATTTTACATTCATAGCACATCTCAATTCAGACCAACTATGTTTCAAGTGCTCCTTAGCCACATGGACCCTACCACACGGCATCACAGTAGAGTGAAGCAGAGAAGGTTAGAAATTGTTGGCTTTTCTTATTAATTTTAATCTGTGGGCATGTGCTTTGTGTTTCCCCAAACTCTTATCCATGTACTCAATAAGCAATATTTAATCAATCTACCTATCTATAGACACAAAGTAATGAAATATTTATATTATTTACATTTACATATCAAAATATATATATTACCATACAATTTTTACCATCCATTGCCCATGTTTAATGAACTGTTTTCCTTGTCTTATGCCCCCAGAGGCTAGTACAGTACTAGACTCAGTAAATCCCAGCTGGAATCAACTTAGAGAATACTAATGAAAAATAATTTTGAACAAAACCAGCTGTGCTTCGTGAGAAGAGTCTCAGGGCAGAGCCAAGCATACAGTTCTTCAACCACAAACAAGCAAGGACACCACCATTTAATTGTATTCCGAAGTCATAACGCCTACCCTAATAAACATTTTCCTATAAATAAATATGGCATCCACTGGCCAACATTTAGACATGTGATTAGAGTTATTAGTGGGCTGGGCAGTGAGATTCTTCCACCAGTAATCAAAACTTCTTCCCAGTCCTGATTCTTCTTTCTTAGAATGAATGCTCACAAAGTCTATCAGAGTGACATGGGGAGCAGGACCACAGAAGGTTGGGGAGGGGTATAGGGAGAGCTGGAACCAGAAGGGGAAAATTCAAATGGTGACTTGAGATGTGTTCTGATGATCAAAGTCTATTATCCCCAGATGATCAACTGGAGAGAAGTCTTCCTGTCTAGGACAGTGCTTGGTACACAATGAACACCTAAAAATTGCTTCTAGAATGAATGGACCGATGGATGCATCATTGATCTAATTCCCTTACTTGTCAGGGCACTCAGGAACGCATCCCTAACAAAAAACTTAGGTCCGCCCCTGATAACAATTCCTGAAATATAGTTGAGTTCACCCAAATGAAATGAGAAGAACGTTGCCCAAATTATCTATTTCCATTATCACTGCAACTATTGTTGTTGACTGTGTGTCATGATAAACAAGGCCCTTGGCTGTGTGGTTCTCTAACACAATAGCACACACCACCCAGTGCTTATGATATACACAAGATGCTGGTGACTATGGTCCCACCTGGAGCCAAATTGGACTGCTCGGTCAGCCTCGGTATAACTAAACTTACTGCAATAAAGGTTTATTTTTTTCTTTTACTGAATAAAAAGAGTTGGTTTATATAAGAGACTCTTAATCTCAGGAAACAAACGGAGGGCTGCTGGAGGGGAGGGGAGGTGGGAGAGATGGGGTGGCTGGGGGATGGACATTGGGGAAGATATGTGCTATGCCGAGCGCTGTGAATTGTGTAAGACTGATGATGCACAGACCTGTACCCCTGAAACAAATAATACATTATATGTTAATTAAAAAAAAGAGCCTGTTTAAATTTTGAATGCCAGCCACTGAACATATTTTACTGGGCCTTAAAAGCAACAGTCCATTCAGGAATACGGAGTGAAAGCCCGAGGCAGTCTGAGAAACTAAATTCACCATTTTTAAAAGTGTCTTCTCAGAGCCAGAGTATTACTTGGAAGTACTAGGTACAGAAAGGCTTGGGTCTGTCCCCTGAGCTGATTAACCTCCCCCAGGTATCTCTCTGCTCTGAATCTCAATTTTCTCAGCAAAAGGGACTAATGGCAACTACACTTGCACGCTTGGTTATTCTGAGGATTAAATAACATAAGTCGAGTGCTTTTTCTCCAGTAGATGCTAAATTTTTCATTTCAGCTTTGATGTGTGCACCCTTCTTTTTGTTGAAAAACCAAGGTGGCAAAAAAGAATAAAAACAATCTGATTTATCTGAAATTGTAAAAAATCCCCAAGTTTGCTTTTTATGGTTTGAAAAAAAAAAAAAAAACTTGAGCCAACTCACAGAATTTGGAAGCAGCCTGTGAGTTATAATAGGTTTGCTAGGAAATGGCTCGAGTGCCAGGAACTCTGGATCAGAGGAAAATTTATGCAATTAGATCATTTGGTCTAAATGAGATTATACATTTTAGTAATGAACAGTATGATTCTTTAGGTAAAGCCAGGAGAGTGGGGAGGTGGGGGGAAAACAGTAAGAAGAGATTCGATTTATTATAGAAACTTCACAGCCCTGCAGAAATGGAAATCCTACATGTATGATAAGCAGGCATTTTCCATAATGGCTGCAGATAATAAGTAAATTATTTCAGATAATTGTGTGGAGTACAGAGAGGGTGCAGACCGGCAATTTTAGGAACATGGCTATCATGCCAGCCTGGAAGACAAACCTGGAAGTTCAGGAGAAGAGCAAAGGCAAAGATGCTAAAGACAGCAATACTGAGTGAGGGCCAATTAATGGGCTAAGTTTGCAACTCAGAAGAGGAATAAGAAAAGTCCAGTGAAAAGTTGGTAAGCGAGCTAGTCTCATTTGGAGAGAAGGTGGAAGAGCCTCAGGGTGTATCATGACACTGAGGCTTCTGTTTTCAGTGATTTATTTATATAAAAATGAAATAAAGTGTGTTATATTTGTACCCATCGTTGGTGATGATTAATTCTATCTGGCCAGGATCAGAACTGTGAATACATCAACCACTGCCAACTCCTGCCCCAGCTCCCAGAAGACACTAGAATGTGGTTGAATTTGCTCTTTAAAACTAGCAAAGACTTTCACTCCACACCCCTTACTTGACAGGGCCAAGGTAAACACAGCTGCCCTTTTCCACCCGAAGCTCAGATGTTCAGGAGACCAAAAGACCTGTTGGACCTTGTGTCTTGGGACTGGGGACTGTCCAGACCTCCTCTAGCCAGCAGGCCTCCCTGCAAGGGGACAAGTGTTCAACACTGTTGTTTTACCATCAAGGGAATCTAATCTCTTCCGTCTTATAAATTCACTTGACTGGCCTTGTTAATTATGCAAACGAATACCCACTGCTCTGGGAAAAGGCAATACGTGACTGTGTGTGTCTATGTAAGACATGGTATGTGTTTGTGTGTGTGAGAGAGAGAGAGACTGAGTGTGAGCTCGCAGGAGTATGCTTGAGTGACTCAACAATAGCTATTCCATCCCATCATGACACAGCTCATCCCTGGGGAGAAGGTGGGCCATTCCTGAGTGAGGGGCTGCTCGCCAGAGGAAAGACATCAGGATGGTTCAGACCTGGCCCCGGGGAGGGCTCAGGCAGCCGCAGAGCAGCTTGTTGACTCGGAGACCTTTGCACTGTATGGGTGCGCACACAGAGCTGGTTTCCTTAGCCCCAGCACTCCGGTGCTATTTCAAGGAGCTAGCTGGTCAGGAAAAACCACGAAGTAAACCAGGGGCTGTCCATCCTCCAAGGAGCCGTTTGCACTCACGCCACCACGTGGCAACAATGCATAAGCACAGCAGCGGACTAGGACTGTCTCCAGTTGGTTGTGCCTGGGGTCTAACCCCCTGTGGGCCAGGGTTCCTGGATGTGTAGGAATGAGAGGAGGAAGTGCAAGGACACCAAACCCCGGTGTCTTTCTGTTAATGGGGCAGACGCTGGTCTGAGCAATACATATTGTAAAACCGGAGGGAATGTGATCATTGTGTGTTGCCAGGTTTGTGAGCGGCCATCCTTTTTTTCCCCATTCACTTCATTCATTNACCGGAGGGAATGTGATCATTGTGTGTTGCCAGGTTTGTGAGCGGCCATCCTTTTTTTCCCCCATTCACTTCATTCATTTATCTATCTATCTATCTATCTATCTATCTATCTATCTATCTATCTATTTATGACGTTCAGTTAGCCAACATCTAGTCCATCATTAGTTTTTGGCATAGTATTCAACGATTCATTAGTTGTTATAACACCCAGGGCTCATCCCCACACGTGCTATCCTTCTTGCAATAAAAATAAAGTACTGTGCTTGGCAGGCATCGGTCCCATTGACTATCCCCATAACAACTGTCAGGGCATTTTCAGTTACGCAATTTTACAGAAGTAAAACTGAGGCCCAGGGAGTTTGAAGAATTTACCCCAAAGTCACCTAAGGTTGCAAGAGGCCAAGACGGACTCACATACAAGGTCATTTGTCTTCAAAATCCTGGGCCTCCAATCCTTGTTCTTCCTGCCCTCCCCAGAGTCTGAAGAAAGCCAATGTCCCCATGTTTCCCTCTACTGCCATTGCTGCTAGTCTAAAGCAACGTGTCCAACTGGTGAATTAAAATTGCAAGTAATAAATAGGATTTTGCTTAATTTCTCATAGTTCAATAAGATTTTATGAAAAAAATTTTCCTTTTTGATCCTCCTGTAGCTTAGTAAGTTGGAGAAAGTAAAGACTATTCTGATCTCATTTTAAAAGTGAGGAACAGAAACAGAGAGTAAGTTTTCCCTGACTGGCCCTAATGCAAAGAACTCACAAGTCCCGTATCCCTTAAGAAAAATCTTGTTTCACCCCACGGTAAACCAGTCTGGAGGGTAGGGGACTGCAGTCAGAAAGTGCAAGTTTGACTGATTCATTCATTTCACTTACATAAATAAAAGTCACGGAGTGCCTACCATGTGGTGGGCATTATTCCAGGTGCTGAGATACAGCAGTGATCCAAAGAGCCTGCCCTCCTGGGGACTGCATTCTAGTGAAAAAGGCCAAAAATACACAATGACACAGACTTGAGGATCAAGTGTCAGGTGGTGATCACTGTGATAAAGAAAAACAAAGCCAAGTACATGGACAAAGTGGGGGAGGGGGGTGTTTGGGGAGGGGTGCGGCAGGGAATCTCTATCCTCAGAGAGACCTGAGAAAAGGCAGGAGGTGGATCAGGGAGAAGACGTCAAGTGCCAAAGTCCTAACAGGAGTGTGCTTTATGACAGAGGGAGGAGGCCAGTGTGCCCACAACTGAGCCAACTGAGCGAGCAAGCTGAGGGATGAGCCTCGGGCAGGGGAAGGAGCCAGATCACACCAGGCTTCACATGCCCTGGGGAGAAAGCTGGATTTGTCTCCCAAGAATGGTAGGAAGTCACAGAAGGGTTTGGAGCAGAGGTGGCAAAGTCGACCTACATTTTAAAGGATAGCCCTTTGGCTGCGTGAGGATTAGAGAGAGCTGTGGGAAGCCATACCAGGGAGAAATCAGGAAGATGGGATTAGGAAGCAGACAGCCTTGCAGGGGAGAGAGGTGCAAGTCTCAGAATACGATGTTAACTACAGCTGGCTGTATTTCCACTGCGGCAATACCTGTAAATTCTGTGACCCTGAGTTTAATGAACCCCTAAGTCTCAGCTTATGTTTTTATTTTAAAATACAGTTTTTAAGGACCTCACAAGTCTGGACCAAGAGCAAACTTGCAAAATAAAATGATATATCCCCAAATATATAAAACATTCTTCACTGTTTTTCATCTGCCANTCGGGCTCTCTGCTCAGCAGGGAGCCTGCTTCCTCCTCTCTCCTCTCTCTCTGCCTGCCTCTCTGCCTACTTGTAATCTCTCTCTCTGTGTCAAATGAATAAATAAAATCTTTAAAAAAATAAAAAATAAATAAAAAATAAAAAAAATAAAAAAAATAAAATACAGTTTTTAAGGACCTCACAAGTCTGGACCAAGAGCAAACTTGCAAAATAAAATGATATATCCCCAAATATATAAAACATTCTTCACTGTTTTTCATCTGCCATCGAGAAAAAATGTATACAGTGGGAGCTAAATAAACAGAGAATTTGATTCAGAAATTGATCTGAAATATACTCAAGATTTAATAAAAGCAAACACCAACTTACTGTAAGCACCACAGCAAGCAAATTTACCATGGACTTATCTGTTTAAGTTTGTATAGAGCTCTTGGTTCAGGTCAAAGAAATTAAAAGTGATCACTGAAAAAGACAAAACTTCCAAGAATTTGCTCTTGTTATATATACACACACGGTGCCCTACAGGGAAATTGAAAGACATGGCATCATACAGGAAATCAATCCTAGTTACACAATTCACTGCCTACATGTACACCGCCAAGTAAGAAATCTTTGGGTGCCCGCATCATAAGCACATAATCACTGACTGAATTAGAAATAGAATATAAAATAATAGTAATTCTACACTGAAGTGTGTATATTTTAGATTCTCTAAAAGCCTCAGATTTAAGAAAAATTGTTATGAGCTTCTAGAATTTATGATTTGAGATTAAAAAGAATACTTAAGTAAAATAATTTGATTTTAAGGCATATTTAGACAGACTCTAAGACCTTGGTTATTTACTTTGGCTTTCATTTTTTTATAAAAAAATTATTTATTCTATGTTGACAAGTAATCATAATAAAATAAGCATGTAAAATATAGATTCTGCTCTCCCTCTAAAGAGTAGTAGAAATTCCTCTACAGATATCTTAACTCTTTAGATCCCTAAGTACATTTATCTTTAAATATAAATTCTGATTTAAGTACAGGAATGCTTAAAAAACAGAATATCACCCTGGCTTTATTATTACAATCCCGCATATCTGGGAAAAAATGAGAAACACTTCAATCCCAAGTCTTGCCTTCATTTATGACACATTTCTTGTTTGCTACTGCCACCTGCTGGTAGAGCCCTAAAATGTATAAGTGAGCATCCCACCCACCCATTAGGTTTTAGGAAACCATTGCACATTTGAAATTATTAAGTAACGTACTTCTCATTATAAAATGTACGTATATCCATTAAAATATAGAAGAACACAAAAAAAGAAATAATTCCTGCATTCTCACCTCCCAGATATAATACCTGGTACACAGCCTTCAAAAACATACAATCTCATAATCTTACATTTTTTCATCGAAAACACGTTGTCAAAATTTATGTCATTCAGAGCGCCTGCTGCCTCAGTCAGTAAAGCATAAGACTCTTGGTCTTAGGTTATGAGTTCGAGTCCTATATTGGGTGTAAAGATTACTTTAAAATAAAAAAAATAATAAAAGTAAAAAAGAGGGCGCCTGGGTGGCTCAGTGGGTTAAAGCCTCTGCCTTCAGCTCAGGTCATGATCTCAGGGTCCTGGGATTGAGGCCCGCATCCGGCTCTCTGCTCTGCAGGGAGCCTGCTTCCTCCTCTCTCTCTGCCTGCCTCTCTGCCTACTTGTAGTCTCTCTCTCTCTCTGTGTCAAATAAATAAAAATAAAATCTTTAAAAAAATAAATAAAATAAAAAGAATCTTAAAAATTTGTGTCATTTAATACTCTAATAGTGACTATGTTACATTTAATCATCTAATATATAATTTTATTTTTGAACATTTGGTTTCTTCAATTTTGTTTATATTCATATGTATGTGTGTGTGTGTGTACACTGATATACAGATATACAGGAATAGATATATAGGTATCTATAGATATATAAATATATATATATTATTTTAGTAGAGCAATATGTTGGCTTAAAAATTTGAACTGAGCTCCATTTTTTTTTTTAGTAAAAGATTGCTGGAAATATAGTTCCTTAGTCAAAGAATATCAAAATATGAAGGCTTTCAATATATATGGCCAAGCTTTTCTCTAGAAGTCTATACCAATTCACACTTCTAAGAAAACTCTGCTCTCTCCATATATATTTTTTTAAGATTTTATTTATTTATTTGAGAGAGAGAGAGAGAGGCACACATAGGCAGGGGCAGCAGCAGAGCAAAAGGGAGAAGCAGGCTCTCTGCTGAGCAGGAAGCCTGAGGTGGGGCTCCATCCCAGGACTCTGGGATCATGACCTGAGCCGAAGGCAGACACTGAACGGACTGAGCCACCCAGGCGCCCTTCTCCATATTTTCATTATTTTATATACTTCATCATTTTATAAATACTTATATCATTTCACGGATGTTAAAAATCTACTCCAGTAGAGTATCAAGAAGGAAACTGGAATGCTTATTATTATTTGTATTCATTCAATTAGTGGACATTTTCTTTTCACATGTCTACTGGCTATTTCTATTTTCTCCTTTCTAAAATGCCTTAGGCCTCCATGCCAGGTCTTCTGTTGAAGTGTTTGTATCATAAGAGAAGAAAATTAACAAAACTAACACTGCTTTGTGTATGTTTCAAATATTTTCCCCTGTCACACATCACTTGATTTCATCCATGGCAATTTTTAATATGTAGTGATTTTAAATTTTAATTTAGTCAAATATATCCATCTTCTTCATGTTTCATCCCTGTGGTTTTACACTTAGAAATTCCTTTTCTGCTCTTGAAAATCGTCATTATTTTACTTCAAAGAAAATTGTTCACATCTCCTTTTCTGTGGAAGAAAATGTTATCTAGATGGTTTCCCTACGAAAGTTCATAAAGTTGCCTGGCATGAGAAGGAAGGGGAACCTATAAATCATTATCACATCATGGCATCTGTCTTTTCTGTTCCTACATGAATTAGGACACTGATGTGCAAAATATTTTGAGGATATTAGAAGGAACCTCTTATTGTTCATGAGCTAGTTCTGTTCCACAGATGTCCACAGTCATGCTCAGAAGCTATTTTCAATTATCGAGATAAAATAAAAATCATGTTTTATATAAAATAAAAACCCACCCTAAAATTCAACCACAAATAAATGCAGGGTTCTGTTATTGTGAGGCTAGTGAAATGAGAAGGGGCAGTAGGCAGAGAACAGACTGGCCAGTTGCCAATCACTTCAGACTTTAAGAATTTGCTTTAACAGTCATCTCGCATGATGGAACGTTCCTGCATTGATCCCATGGTGAACCAGAAGGCACAGTGAAGAGCAACAACAAAAACTATCACAAACCGAGACTCTAGCGACACTGCGACCTGCAAAAAAAATCATCTAATTTATCCGTCCCTGAGTCGCCCTTCCTTCTTATATAAGATAAAGTAATTCATATTAATGATTTCAAATTTGTCTTCACTCTCTAACTCACCATGAATTTGTATTTCTCAGACACACTTGGATAATATCTCATCCAGCTTCATAAGAGCAATCAATAATCAATTATCATTATATTAATACACAATCACTTAAGTGCCCTCCTACTCCACAAAGCATACCATTTTCTTCTTTTTTTTAAAGCATGCCATTTTCAAGAAACAGAATTAAGATGGAAATTTTTATATACATGTAACATGACTATACTGTACTATCACCACACTAGGAAACCATGTTGGATAAATGACATCACCAAACACACCAATGAATAGGACTAAAATGACCCTTACCTCTGATCACATTTACATATAAACAGAAACTAACAATCTTACATATGTCAAGATTCAAGTTATGAACTTGGCCACTGGCGAATGACTGATAATGTACAGGCAAGGAAATACATAGTCTGTCACTCAGGCATCTTAATGAGTCCATTACAAATTCAGAACACCCCTGGCCTTTTTTGTTGTTGTTATTTGCTTGCTTAACATTTTTATTCTTTTTTTCTTGAATAATTTTATCACAAATAAATACATTTTTATGATTTCCTCTTTCATTCAGCACTATAGACTAAATGTTAGGGTCCCCTCCCCCAAATTCATGTTAAATCCCAACCCACAATGTGATGGTGGTAGGAGGCAGGACTTGGGGAGCTGATCAAGTTGTGAGGATGGAGCTCTTGTGAATGGGGTTCGTATCCCTGAAAGTAGAGGCCCCAGAGAAGTTCAACCCCACTCCACCATATGAAGACACAGAGACAGCCATTGATGAACCAGGAAGTGAATTCTCACCAAACACCAAACCTGGCAGTGCCCTTGATCTTGGAATTCCCAACCCCCAGAATCGTAAGAAATAAATTTCTGTTGTTTATAAGCCACCCAGTCTACAGTATTTTGTTACAGTAATTTGAAAGGACTGAGATATGGATCTATTAATAAAAGTTAAAGTTTTTCTTTAAATGTCCAAACCAGGGAGTAGATTTACCTTTAAAAATGGCAATTTTAGACTATACTCATGGTTAGATGAAAACCCTCATTTGGGAAAGATAAATGGTAGCTTGATTATGATGATTATGCATACCCCTTCAAAGACAAGTATAGGACAACTGTCCTGGCCTTACCAGGCTGAGTTCTCTGTTCTCCCTCTGAGACCAGGTTGTAGGGCAGAAAAGAAATGCACAATTTTTATAACTCTTATGATCAAAAAAGAGGCCACATGGAAACTCCTCAAGGTGAAATATGTTTATATGGTTTTATCTGTTTGTCTTTCTTAAAAACTGAAGTTTCAAAGTTACTCTCATGTATTGTTTTGCAGAAGAGATTCTGCAGATAGATTACATAACAAAATATTTAAAATAGCATTTTTGGAGCAAATATAGAAGTACATTGCACATAACTCCTAAAGCATCCTTCACTAAAAATTAAGGCAGGGACACCTGGGTGGCTCAGTTGGTTAAGCAACTGACTCTTGATTTTGGCTCAGGTCATGATATCAGGGTCATGAGACTGAGCCCTGCACTGGGCTCCATGCTGGGCATGGACCCTGCATAAGATTCTCTCTCCCTCTCCCTCTCTTTCTGTCTCTCTCCCACCCACTATGTGCATGCATGCACTCTGTCTCTCTCCCTCTTAAAAAATAAATAAGGCATAATGTAAAAGTAGTAAGATTTTTTGAGGAGCTAAGATAATATGATCCAAATGTACTCAAACACGGTGGTGGTGGTGGTGGTGGTAGTAGTAGTAGTAGTAGTAGTAGTAGTAGTAATATCAACTAAACTGATTGACTTCTCACTCTGTGCCAGCTGCCCCATAGTTAGGCTACCCATGTGCAAATACCAGCTCAATCGCTGACAGGCTGTACGACCTGGGCCAATTCTTTAGCTGTCTTTGACTTGGTTTTCTCATCTGTAAAATCCGGAAAGTGCGAACAGCACCCACTGCATAAGACAGTTGTGAGGATCGTGTGCTGTGTGTTTATCTTGTGTATGCCTGTGTCAGACACTAGAACCTGCTGTTGTTATACAAATGACGCTTGCCTCTTCCATATTTCCTGTCCCATTAATTTCTTGACAAAAAGAGTTTCTACCATGATGAAAAACAAAAAAGATGGCATCCCCCAGAAAGATATATAGATGCTGATAAGCATTCTGCTTTCCACTTTATATTTATGGTCATCTTTTTTTAGATTTTTATTTATTTATTTTGACAGAGAAAGATCAGAAGTAGGCAGAGAGACAGGCAGAGAGAGAGGAGGAAGCAGGCTCCCTGCTGAGCAGAGAGCCCGATGCGGGCCTCGATCCCAGGACCCTGAGATCATGACCTGAGCCGAAGGCAGAGGCTTTAACCCACTGAGCCAGCCAGGCGTCCCTATTTATGGTCATTTTAAGGCTATTATAAACCTGCAGTGGTAACGCTGAAGTGGAATAGATATCTAGGGTCACAAAAAACAGCAAACAAGGGTGGTAACTATTAGCATTTCAAAAGTATAAAAAGACTTTGAGCCCAGGTTTTCCTCCCACAGTAACTATAAAGCCTAAAAAATATAAATATAAAAAGATGGGAAATATTATTGAAAAGTGAAGTCTGCCAGAAAGTGCATGTCACAACTGCTGAAAGATAGTGATTTCAGCATAAATGCACACTTAGTAAATATTATGAAAACAAATCTGAGGTTCTCATTAAAGATAGTGGACCAAATAAATATAAGCTTTCCCTCCACAAATAACCATGAAAATGAAAACATGGCAGTTTTTAAATAGGATGTACAGAGAGTGAATATAGAACAGGAGAGAATGAGGGGTGCCTGGGTGGCTCAGATGGTTAAGCGTCTGCCTTCAGCTCCGGTCATGATCTCAGGGTCCTGGGATCGAGCCCCGCATCGGGCTCTCTGCTCAGAAGGGAGCCTGCTTCCCCCCTCTCTCTGCTTACCTCTCTGCCTACTTGTGATCTCTCTCCATCAAATAAATAAATAAAATCTTAAAAAAAAAAAAAGAACAGGAGAGAATGCAATTTTTAAAGCTGGAAATGTGAGGATGTGTGGAATTTGAATTTTGTCACTTGAGGAAATGGAATCTGTATGAAGCAGTGCAACATGATTTGTCTGCCCAACTCCCAAAGCTTTCAATAATTCCTCTCCCTACCTTGAAATGGCAGTAAAAAGGGACACCACAAAAAAAAACCAAAAAACCCAAAACCAAAAAAAACAGTGAGACCTCCCCCCAGCCCCTCCTCCTACTCTTGACAGCTGGGCAATCCACCCTCCCTACCACCTTCATCTGCCAAAGACTGAGGGTGTTTGAAACTAAGGACTTTGGCACTAGATGAAACCACATGCAGTTGAGATGAGGGCACCATATTAAACATAGGAGAGATTCAGAGAAAGAGCTTATAATTCAGATCGAGACTCCCTAGCCTCCTCACCAGCCACCCGGAGCTGGCAGTCAACTTGATAACATGCGGTCATAAGATAGGAAGACATACCACCCAATATGAGTTTCCTAGGACCACTGCAACACTTCGTCACACACTAGTGGGTTAAAATAACCTACCAGAAATTTATTCTCTCACCGTTCGGGAGACCAGAAGTCCAAAATTAAGAAGTGGGCAGCGTTGGTTTCTTCAGAAGAGTCTGAGGAAGAATCCATCCCTAGTTTTAGAGCCCGTCATTCACAATCCTTGCTGTTCCTTAGCCACTATCTTCACATGTTTTTTTCCTCTGTTTAGGTTTTTTGTCTTCTCCTTTTCTGTGTCTTATAAAGACGATCTCATTGAATTTAGGTCTCACCCTAATCCATAAGAATCTCATCTCCACCCTTACCTTAAATACATCTGCAAAGACCCTCATCTCAAATAATGTTAATATTCAGAAGTTTTAAGTATGCTGAAGTTTGAGGAGATATTATCCAACCCATGGTATACCCCCAAGAGAAAAGGCCAAAAATGGAGTTCTTATTAGGGTTTCCCAAATTAAGGAGCACAGCTATATTCCCTCGACAGTGAAACTCAGAGTCTTTAATTTCCTTTCCTCCCTCCTCACAGGCCCGGAGCTTCTGATTTGTTATTTAGTGGCCTACTCTTAAATAGACATTATGGAGAGACGAAATCTACAAAAGTATTCATGAAATAAGAGAAATTTTTGAAACAAGAATACGATACCATAAAAAGGAACAATCATAAGATAAAATTCAATTAAAATTATTACTATGAAAATAGAAGAAAACTCAGTGGACGTTTTAGAAGAAAGAACTGAAGAAATCTCTTTGGAAGTGAACAGAACACAGTGAAATCATGACTAGGATACAAAGAAAGATAAGAAAATTAAAGGACAGGACCAAGAGATATGATATTTCAGTAGGAATTACAGAAAATAGGACAAAAGAGGAAAATAAATAAGAAATAATTCAACGGTACTTCCCAAGATACAATAAAGGATATGAAGTCCTAGACTGAAAGCACAGCAAAGTACAAAGTGATGAAATTAGACCTCCACTGAGAAACATAGTCATGAAATGTCAAAACACGGGAAATAAAATCCTGAGAGATGGGGGAATATTTTCTTGAACACAAACAACCAAGCATCAGAATGCAAATGGACTTCACTAAAGCTAGAAAATAGAGAATTTGAAATCTCTTTACATTTCTAAGGAACAGGATTTCTATATAAGCCAGGGAAAAATCAAGGATTTATGAGGCTCAGAAGCTTATATAATTTAGAAAGGTTCTCTTTAAGGAAAATAATTCAAAATTATAAATACAAAATTAGCCACAAGGTCTTAAAAGTGACCCATGCAAATGAAAGTTCTTAAGCATAGCTTAATTTTTCAGTGTATTTGCTTTTAGATCCTATAAACACTCAGAATATCAGAAAGTGAGAAGGTAGAAAGTCCAAAAATTGACAATACTAAATCCCATGCATCCTTTCACAGAAACGAACTGGTAGAACTCCTTCATTAAATGTCCTCAAAAGAAGACTCCCACTCCCAGAAAGATGAATTAGATACCCATTTCCCTCTTTATTCCACTCGGCACAACTAAGAACTCTGGACATTATGCATCTAACAAACATAAGGAGATTCTGAAAGGCGGAATGAAGAAGACAGACTGACTAGGAACCTAAGGACCCAAAGAACGACATGGTGGGGAATTCCTGGGTTTTCTTTTTGCCTCGAATATCCCAGACTGAGTGATAGAGGAGCAAACCCAGAAATGACTAAAGGCACAAACACAAGTCCCAAGAAAATCTTGCTCTCTCTAGCCCAATGAGCAGAGAAGGGGAAGGACTTTTAGACACTCCTGCTGAACATCTAGAGAAAAAACAAAAATGCCCCTCTTCATCTACAGGAATATGTCCAGAAAGGTCTGATGAGACACAACATTTAAGGAAGATCCAGGGTCTCCTAACATCATGCCCCCAAAATCAGCATGTCATTTTGAATGAAAAAAGCAGACGGTCAACAGAGTTCAACCCTGAGATGTCAGATATGTGAGAGTTGCTGATGAACAATTATATACATGCTTAAAACAAATGAAGATAGAAGATCTCAGCAAGGGCGCCTGGGTGGCTCAGTGGGTTAAAGCCGCTGCCTTCGGCTCAGGTCATGATCTCAGCGTCCTGGGATCGAGGCCCGCATCCAGCTCCCTGCTCGGCAGGGAGCCTGCTTCCTCCTCTCTCTCTCTCTCTGCCTGCCTCTCTGCCTACTTGTAATCTCTCTCTCTCTGTGTCAAATAAATAAATAAAAATCTTTAAAAAAAAAGAAAAAATCTCAGCAAAGAAATTGAACATATCAGCAAAGAAACAAGATCCTAAAAAATTAGAAAACATACTAAATTAGAATACATATTAAAAAAAGAATACATACTGTAATTTAAAAATAAATGAATGATCTCAACAGTAGAACTAATATGACAAAGGAAATCTTCAGAGAACTTGAAGAGAGAACAACAGAAATCTCACAGTCCAAACAAAATGAAAATAGGCTAACAAATGAACCGAGCCTCAAAGACTTATATGGAATCTAACAGATCTAATATTTATGGGATCACAATTACAACAGGAGAGGAGAAAGACAACAGGACTAAAAAAGTATCTGAAGAAGTAATGGCTTAACTTCCCAAATTTGGCAAAAGACATAAACCCTATGGATTCAAGAAGCCAAGTGTGTATCACACAAGGAAAAACCCAAAGAAATGCCTATGAAGACATATCACAATTCAACTTTTGAAAAATAACCCCCACCCCCAATCCTGAAACAGGAGAAAAGACATCTTACCCTACTTTCTCTGTCATTCTGGATGTGAAGCCTGCTTAAGATTCTCTTTCTCTCTCCCTCTCTCCCTCACATGCTCACTCCTTCCCTCTCTCTCCCTCTCTCGCACACACAACAAAAGAAGTTGAGCATATACTTATCAAATGACCCAGCAATCAAATATTTATTTTTTTAAATTTTATTATTTATTTGAGAGAGAGAATGAGCGTACAAGTGGGGGGGAGGGGCAGAGGGAGAAGCTGACTGCCCACTGAGCGGGGAGCCTGACGCAGACTCGAGCTCAGGACCTCAGGATCATGACCCTAGCCAAAGGCAGACGCCTAACTGACTGAGCCACCCAGGGGCCTGCATTTATACCAAATAAATGAAAAGTTATGTTTACATTAAAATCTGTATACAGATGCTCATAGCGGCTTCATTTGTGACAGTCACAAACTTGGAAAAAAAGAAAATGCGCTACAATAAGTGAGTAAACTGTAGTACATCCTACCGTGGAACACAATTCAGGGATAAAAAAGAACAAACTACTGACACAAACGGCAACTTGTATGGATCTCAGGGAGCACTTCACAGATTGAAAAAAGCCAGTCTTATATACGGTATGATTCCATTTATATCACATTTTCAAAACGGTAAAATTACCAAAATGGACAACAGATCAGTGGTTGCCAAGAATGAGGGAGGGTAGAAGAGATGGACAGGAGTATAGAAGTGAAGATTTTTGTTAGGATCCAATCATTAGGCATCTTCACTGTGGCAGTCGCTACATGAATCACACCCATAGTAAAATGACACAGAACTCTAAGTACACATTATAACAATGTCAGTTTCCTGGTTTTGATATTTCCCTGAAGTTTTGGAAGATGTAACAACTAGGGGGAACAGTGAAGGGTACACAGGGTCCCTTTAGCACTATCTTTGCAATGTCCTATTAAATTATAATTGATTCAAATTAGAAGAGTAAAACAAATACAAAAAGATCTTTAAAAAGAGGAAGAAAGAGATCCAAGACAGAGGGAATCCAACACAAGAGCGAGGCAAAGGGAAGTTCAGGATCAATTTTTACAAAAGGACTAAATTCGAATAAATGTGGATGAAAAGTTCTTTGGGAAGTGTCTCCAAAAAGGTGAAATTGATTAAAAAAAAAAAATCAAGTGTTCGGTCACATTGAAAGGGTGGTTAGAAAACTGGCAGAGAGTTTACAGATAAATTAATAATAAATGCATATAAGACTAAAACAAACCAAAAAAGGAAGAGTCATCATCTCCAGACAAAAGGAAAGGAAACATAAGCATAATTATATAGACCTTCAGACATTAGTGTTTATATCCATAATAACATAAACACTGGATTTATTTCCAAAACAATAGAATTATAGTAGAAGGATGACAGTATGCATACGGAATGTGCATATTGGAGGAGTAGGTAAAGAGCTAAATCCCCATCTTCCACCATGGTAAATCAAGAGATAACATTCAAGACCAAAAGATCAAGAAGTAACAGCATAATTACATCATGTGACCAAAGAAACAGTATGTTGAAAGCATGGAAAAGGGGCTGCTGCTTTTCATAAAAAAACTTTGTAGAGAGATTTATTTAGCCAAAGCTCTATATGCATACAAAAAACATAGGGGTGCCTGTATGGCTCAGGTAGCTAAGTGTCTGACTTCAGCCCACGTCATGATCTCAGGGTCCTGGGATCAAGCCCCATGTTGGGCTCCCTGCTCAGTGGGGAGTCTGCTTCTCCCTCTGCCCCACCCCCTGTTCATGCTCTGTCTCTCTCTCAAATAAATAAAATCTTATAAAAACATTAACATACCATGACTCCAACAAATTCTGTGCCCTACCATTAGATGTGTAACAGCAACTTCAAAACCTTTCAAATGACCAAAAAAAACACTTTTATGCCCATGGAAAGTATTCTAAACTTAGAGAAAATTGGCTCATTTTGAAAAATAAATGTTTATATTTTAAATAAAAACTAAGAGTTATTTTTAAAAATGCTGCGAAAGTCAGTGGTGTCTCTGACTTACCCATGTTCTAAGAGGTCAGCCTCCCCAACACAGAAATACCTGCACAGGATGTCTTCTTGAAACCACACAAAATGATGTGTTTTGTTTTGTTTTTTTTTTTAAAGATTTTATTTATTTCACAGAGGGAGAGAGATCACAAGGAGGCAGAGAGGCAGGCAGAGAGAGAGAGGGGGAAGCAGGCTCCCCGCCGAGCAGGGAGCCCGATGCGGGCCTCGATCCCAGGACCCTGAGATCATGACCTGAGCTGAAAGCAGAGGCTTTAACCCACTGAGCCACCCAGGCGCCCAAATGATGTGTTTTGAATGTGAAATACAAAGTGTAAGTAGATGTCAAAAACCTCAAGAATGTAACCATTAAGCCAAACTCTTTATCCCCAAAGATACATTTTCGTTTGGAACAATCTGATGGAAATCCAACTATATCAAATAGAAATGGAGAGTTTATCCTCAACAAGGACAACAGCTGCTTCCTTCCCACAGCAGCGTTTTCATTTATCTTACTGTGACTGTGTCCTAAATTTAGTGTCCTTTTTCTCTTTACCAGAGTAAATTTGATCAACTATCTTGGAGTCAATGTTGAATGGACATTAATTTAATATTTCCAAACCCTTCATGACCAAGTGCCATTTCTTGCATCCAAATGGTCTTTTAAGCTAAATTAGCTGAATGTAAAGCAGAAATAAAATTGTCCTGGAACTCTAAAGATCTATCATAGACTGCCTCCACTCCCACTCCACCCCTCATCCACAGGTCTTTTAAACTATATGTACGTACAACAATGGAGATGGATTAATTTGGTCGACCTAAACTCACAGTGTTCAGTTCTTACTGTGTATCGGAATCAGTTGGAGAGCTTTTTAAAAAACCACCGATGCTCAGAGCACTTAGTCAGAGACCACTGGTGTTGTTAACAGTTTTACTGAAATATAGTTTCTATGCCATGAAATTCAACCATTTTAATGTGCCCAATTCATTGGATTTTATTATTGTCACAGGGCTGTGTGATCCTCACCACAATCAATTTTAGAATACTTTCATCACTCAAAAAAATCCCCCATAACAATTACTATCATCCCCCACCCTTCCATCTCCAAGCCCTAAGTAAGCACTAATCTAATTTCTATCTCTATGAATTTGTTTGTTTGGGATACTTCAAACACGTGGAATCAAACAATATAGAGCTTTTTGTGTCTAGATTCCTTTATTTAACACAAGGCTCATCCAAGTTGTAGAATAAATCATAACTTCATTCCTCTTTTATTGCCAAAGAATATTCAATTATATGGATGCACCACATTTTATTTATCCATTCATCAGTTGATAGACATTGAGTTATTTCCACTTTGGGGCTATGATGAATAATATTGCCATTACTATTTGTGCATGAGTTTTTGTGTAAATATATGGTTTTCTCTCTCTTGAATACATGCCTAGGATTGAAATTTCTAGGTTATATGGTAATTCCACATTTAACCTTTCTAGGAACAGCAAGAGGAGTGTTTTCCAAAGTGACTATACCACTTCACTGTAAGGGAGAGATTCCAATTTCTCCTCATCTTCACCAACACTCATCGCCTGATCTGTTATACTAGTAGAGCCACACTAGTGGGTTCCCCCAAACAGGTTCATTCAATTGCTATAGCTGGTGTGTCCAGGCACTGTATTATTATTTTTTATCTCCAGCCTGAGGTATTTATTTTTTTATTTTCTTTCATTTATTTGAGATAAAGTGGGAGGAAGGGCAGAGGGAGAAGCAGACTCCCTCCTGGGCAGGGAACCCGACATGGGGCTCGATCCCAGGACCCTGGGATCATGACCTGAGCAGAAGGCAGCCGCTTCCCAGATGGAGCCACCCAGGCGCCCCTTGAAAGTCGCTATTCCAGCCTCTAACGAAGAGTACCACATGTGGCCAACAATGGCTATATAAGAACAGGGGTTATATCTCCAGCCTTAGAATTTAGAAAGCCACATTGGTCAAATGGAGGTAAATGAAACAAATTAATGACCACATGACTATATATAGAGAGAGAAAGAGAGAAAGAGAGATGACTTCCATATTCCTTTGCTGGCTACAGAAGAATTCAGTCTCATCCTTCACCACTCCCTACTCACCTCCAAATGTCAAACCTTACCAAATGACTAATCCCCCCAAACCAGGAAAAGCTTACTGATGCTACTACATATATATACATACACACACAAATTAGTTCTTCTTTCTGCACCATACTCTCCTCTACCACTTCACTCTAGTTTTCAAACTCCAGCTAAAACCTTTTCACTTGTAGGAAGCCTGGCCTCACTATTTAGAGTTAGACGCTTTCTCATGTATACCCCGGAGGGAAAACTAAGAATTTTCCATGCACTATACTAAGAGCTCTATGTTTTCTTTGTCATTTATTTCTCACAACTCTATGAAGAAGCTGTTATTAACCCAATTTTACAGAGAAGAAGTTGAGGATCCAAAGGGTTAAGTTGTGCATGGTCCTTGCACAAGCTCTGTTCCTAAAACTCCCTGACTCCCAAATTGCTGATCTTCTCATTAATCCTCTTGCCTTACCATTATAACACTTCAAACTGAGCTGAAGCTATATTAGAGAGGTGCCATACTTTAAAATCTGAAAGGAAATTTGCATTTTTTTCCATCAACCCCCAATTGTTCATTTTTTTCGTATTTATTCATTTAATATTGGATGTTGATTCTGCACCAAGCACCATGCTAAGCTTTGGGCATATAATTGCAGCCCTGTCTTCCTAGAGCTGATATTCTGGTAGAGGAAAAAGATATTAATGCAATAATCTCAAATATAAATTCATCTATACAAACTATAATAAAAAAAATCCAGTTCCAGTGAGAGTATCCAAGATTTCTATTTTTGATAGAGATTTACATGTATACCATCACCTCCTTTGGGAACCCTCCGTCCCCACCCAGTTATGTGCTGGGCCAATCACAGTCTCCCAAATCCGGCCAAAGTACTGTATCCTGACTCAGCTTGGTTACTCCCAGTCTAACACATACCTGGTCACAGTCAGCATAAAAAGGACAGACCTAAGACCTGAGCTGCATTGACCAGTACCCTTCCCTAGTCTTCTACCAGTCAGGGAAGGCTCGGCTATGTTGTGGTAACAACCAACCAGAAAATCACAGAAGCTTAAAGCAGCCAAGTCTAGTTTTCCCTCACATGGCACCTCCGGCACAAGTCAACAAGGAGTCTCTGCTCACTGCAGACCCTTAGGAACACTCATGGCAGAGGTTCCAGTTGGCTTATGCTTCCCTGATCCCAGAGGAGATGAAAAACAAACAAACAACAAAACAAACAAACAAACAAACATCATGAACCATACACAGGAGAAACACCTTACTTCTCCCATCCAAGTACTAACCAGGCCCGACCCTACTTAGCTTCCGAGATCAGACGAGATTGGGCGCGTTCAGGGTGGTATGGCCGTAGACGAAACACCTTACTTCGTTGGTCAAAGCAAGTCATCTGCTGCGGCTGAGTTCACAAGGAAGCTATGTAAATTCTACTTGTGGGGAGAAACACAAAGTTTTTCTGGGGTTCCCATTTTCTTTTTGACTTGTGAAATTGAGATGACCTAAGCCTAGAACTGTCCATAGTTAAGTTCTCCCATTACCACATGAAGGAACCCATCTGCACAATGAGGCCAAAGCTAAAAAGCAAAACTTGAGAGACTGAGTTCAGGAGGGCCAGGGCGCCAGAGGCCAGCTCGCACCCTGGGCTTTCTTACCGTATGAGACAATAGCATCAGTAATATCTCTTTCTCTTAAGCCAGCTAGAAATGTGTTTCTAGGGGCACCTGGGTGGCTCAGTGGGTTAAACAACTGCCTTCGGCTCAGGTCATGGCCCCAGGGTCCTGGGATGGAGCCTTGCATCAGGCTCCCTGCTCAGCGGGAAGTCTGCTTCTCCCTCTGCCCCTCCCCCTGCTCATATGCCTTCTCTCTCCCTCTCTCTCTTTCACACATACACACATGCCATCTCTGTTTCTCTCTCACACACATGGTCTCTCTCTCTCTCAAATAAATAAATAAAAATCTTAAAAAAAAAGACAGAAATGGGTTCTATTACTTGTAACCAACAGTGCTCAGATTAAGCTTGTCTGAATGGTCAGGACATGACATACTGCGAACTGAGACATCAAAGATGATATAGAATAATTGAGTGGCTCTATGAGTGACAAACTGAACCATTTGAATTTCCACATCTGCACAAAAAGGATTATGACAACTACCTTGCAAGTTCTTATAAGGATAAAAGGAGCTCATGCGTTAAGCAATCCCAGGCCCCATCTGCCACCTAGCAGGTGTTCCTTAAAATCTTAGTCTCTGTTCCTTCCTTCTTTGCCTGATTCCTTCCTCCTGCCTTCCTCAGGCTAAAAACCACAAAATATTTCATCTTCATATTGCTGTCACCCAACAGAGTTTACGAGGTTTATGAAACACCTATGAAATGAAGGGGGGTGACTAGGACAGAGTGGGCTGAGAGCAGAAATGTAAGCATAAGGAAGATCCAAATAAACTGAAGGCTTGGCTTTGACCCCTATGTTCAGGGCCGCAAACAGTGAGGATACCTCACACACAAGATCCTTTCGCTAAACTGGGGATGGATGAGGCATTCCTGCTCTGGGCATTAGTTGCCCACCTCTGTAGATCACAATAATAAATACTGGACGATTCTCTGTATCTTTGCAAATACTTCTCTGGTTTGTCCAGGGTCATTCCATCACTCAGGCCGAAGGCAGAACAGAGCATGGGATTGGGGAATCAAGCACCAACTTCAATGCATCACTGTCTTTTACTCTCTTTTTGTTTCTAACTTTGAAATAAATGAACTGCCACGTATATTATGGAATTCAGAGTAGAAGATGCACAGCCAGTATCAAATCCATCTTTGGGTGCCCTGAGATGACTGCATTCCAGTGAGAAGTAACAAAGAACAACAAAACATTTGGTCAGCATTAAGACTAAAACTAAAAAGCACTAAAAATGTAATTATTTCCTCTACAAAAACAGACTGTGGCTCTGACCGTCTTACAAGCATGCATATGAATCTTTACCTACATTTTGAAGCTTATCTATTACTAAAGTCATTCTCCATACATTTAAAGAAGGCTAAATTCACTGTATACTTTTTTTGCCCACCTCAATGCTTAAAACAAAGGGCCCTCTATTTTATATATTTATTTGTGTGTTTTTGACTTATTTAGTGAGTATCATAGAAAAAATAATAGGTTTGCTCTGTAAATGTGTATTTTTAATGTATAATACATCAACTTATACACTGCAAAGGACTAAGAATAATAGTAATAAGTGGTTATATTTCATAATGCCTTATACATTTAGAAAACATTGGAACAAATGCATCTTCTTTCTTACAGACAGTTTCTAAAGACGGTAGAACAAAGATCACTAATTTACAAAGGAGGAAACCAAGACCTGGCTTTATGAAGTGGGTTGGCCAGCAACTGCTTAGTAAATGCCCTTGCTAAGACTGGAATCCAGGACTTTGATGTGGTCACCACCATGGTGGAGACTATAGAGCCAGACTGGGCTTGGATCTTGGTGACACTTCTATCCATGTGACCTGGGCGAAGCCATTTCACCCTCCGTGCTTGGGTTTCCCCATCTGTACAATGAGGATAATAATAATGACTTCCTGTGAGCATTAAGTGAGCACTTGGACATGGTAAGCTCAGAGTACTCTCTTATTCTACCCATTCAGAACCCTTCTCCCTACATCATAGTGCCTCATGAGCCAGCGGATTTATTTTCAAATATTTTATAGATTTGAGATATAAATAAGCCTGGATTGGAGTTCTGTCTTTGACATGTATCATCATGTGACTTTGCGCAATTACATTAAGCTCACCAAACCCACTGCCTCGTCAATAATCATTTCTTCATACAAGTGTTAGCTCTATTAAACAAAGTAATGCCCTAAAACATTTAGCATGTGCTCAGTGTGGTGTCAGCCATTATTAATGGGAGTTATCATCACCTAACACATAGTAACTAATATCTCACACCCAACAACATTTCTATAGCTGGAACTCTCACCTGTAGTGATAGGGCCTCTAACCTCACGAAAAGTCATCCCTCGAGGAGGATTCCTTGAAAATCTCAAGGGCTGCGGAATATGGCAAGTTGTCTCATCAGTCCCATGGCCTCTGCCTCATTCTTTCCTCCTCTCCAGTGGCAGCCATGTTGGGCAATACAGGAATTCAGCGAAAGACTCTTCATGGAAGGGTGGGGGGACAAGAAGTCATCTTACTAGGCATTCAGTGTGGGTCAAACCAATCATGTCCATAACACGAAGGACGGAAGGAAACCTCTGAGAATCCCTAATAATATGGCTATCAGTGCAAAGAGGAATTACTACCACAAATATGGATGATACTGGGCCATTTACTGAATGCCCACTCATGCCACGTTCTATTCTCAGGGAACAATGGCTTTAGAATGTAGGTACTTGTATCATTTCCAAGAGATGAGATGCGGGGAGGTTAAGCAGCTGTCCATGCTGAGCAGTAGCAGTGTTGGAATTTAAACCTGGAATGCCTGATCCAGGAATAAAAGGTTAATGATTAACATTGCATTCTGTGCTACAGCTAACTCTTAGCTTCCCAATTTCTTCCACAGAGCCACATTCTCTATACAACTTCGAAGCCTCAG
Organism: Ailurus styani; assembly: GCA_002007465.1. NCBI lineage: Eukaryota > Metazoa > Chordata > Mammalia > Carnivora > Ailuridae > Ailurus > Ailurus styani. Next base: position 4,818,706 of record LNAC01000011.1, on the reverse strand, counting down.
CAAATCCATTTCTAAGACTCCATGCTTTGGTGAGGCAATTCATTCGTAGGTGTCAAACGTGGGAGGCACTTGTATCCTGCGTCTTTACAGCCTGACACGCCAAAGCACTTCCAAAAGAAATCCAAGTCCAAAATATTAAAGGCTGGACCCTGAGTTTATAGTACCCACTTCCCACAGACTCAGTAAATAACCAGAGGTAAGCCTGATGAGCCCTAAGCAACTCTGAAAGGTACGTCTTTAAAAGTGACAGAGAAGAAATGAGTAATGACGAGGTGTCTCTGTGGATCGGCATCACAGCTGTGTAGTACAACACGCAGATGTCAGGAGGTAGGGTTCCTGCTGCTGACAATCCCCTGAACTGAGCAATAAACTTCTACACGATTCCCTCACCTCCTCATTTTTATACTGGGTTGTAGAATTCCACCTTCAAAGACAGGGAGAGACTCCCTCATCAACTGTGCCACAGGGAACTAACTTCAGCATCTCTCTTATCCTCCAGGTGGGACAGCGAATGAACAAAGGAGAAAACAAACCTCTGGGTTTGAAGGCAGGCCATCTACAGATTCCCCCAAAGACATTTAGACTCAAGCCCCAGAACTCAACAGCACGTCTTGTTGGTCTAATTTCTACCTGGAGACATTTACCCTTTTGCAAGTAAACCACACTGGACATTTCAAAATTCGGGAGCTAAAGCAGACAAAACTAAACCAAAACAAAACAAAACAAAACAACGAAAAAATACAAAAACTAATAATGACAACAACCCTGTATTAGTTTTCACTGATGAATTTCGAATCCATTTAAGAGTAATGCTATTAGTGATGATTAAGCAATTGACTATATAAACAAGGAGATGAAATTTTATTTAAATGGAGAATTAAAAAAAAAAAACCTAGAGTGCTGTTGAATACAGGCTGAAGTGGGACTCAGTTAATTAGCTGAATGACAATGTAGATGGCGCACCATTTTTGCCCTGCCAATCAAAGACATACCATTCATGTGCTAATTAACTACTCAGAGCTCTGTGCTACGAATTGTGAGGAATACAAAGCAGTCTCAGCCCAGCACCTAACCTCTGGAAACCAGATCCCACTTTGCAAGATGGAACCAGATGCATTCATTCTACAAGCATCTACCCTGTGCCAGGCATGTTACAGTTCACCTATGATACAAAGACAACGAAGTCAGCTTCTTCCTTCAAGAAATTCACAGCTGATTTGGGGGAAATCCCTACAAATACTAATGTCTTAGTTCTTTCACACGGTTAATGCAAAAGTCACTGCAAAAATAGTCATCATTCACGGAACCCCTCCCAACCTTACAGAAGCCCTTTCCTTATTCACAATAACCTATTACAGTGGATAAGGTCATGTCTTCATCACTGTAACAAAGTAGCTGAAGTTCAGAGAAGTCATGTGCCTTGCCTGTGGTCACACAGCTGAGAGCAGGCATTACAACCCTGACGGAGAGGTTCCAAAGCTCAGGGTACTCTCCCCGGCATGTTACCCCCAGAAGAATCACATACAGGGACAGCCAAGAACAAGAAATGACTAACTACCCTGGAAGAAATCAGGAAGGTCTCACAGAGGAAGTAATAAAATGTAGTACTATTAGAGAGGAATTTTATTAAATCCATCTTGGCTTATATAAATTCTCATTTACTTTTGGAAAGAATGTACCTTTCACACTTTAATTTTAAAAAAAGAGAAAGAAATTACATTTGCAGTATTTCGTCTGAGCTAACAATTCATCTTAGGAAATCATAATGAAAGAGAGCTACTCCTAACTGGATAATAGAAACTTTCTGTCTGGCTCATCTCTCTTATCTCCAAACAAGACCGCTAGATGGAGGTAGCTGCACGCCCATTCAGAGGCTAGTCTGCGAAATGGTCACCATTTCAGCAGCGGGCTTCACAAAAAGTCTTTCTTTTAAAAATCTAAATTTCCATATTATTATTAGGCACAGCAAGTGGGTCACAGAGGGATGGATATTTAAGACTGTGTAATGCCTTTGCTATATCTGTGCTAAGAACTGGATGTGCCTTTCAGAGATAGCTCACGTCTTCCCAACTTAAAAGTTTTGTAGATAGTTTCCTAAAAACTGCATAAATCAAAAGCTTTAATGCTGTCTCTGTGTAGATCGCTGCTTTTAGGTGCAAGAGCAGGTATTATATTTGTGCTTACTTTCACTTTTAAATTTGGGGGTGGGGGCAAATCACATGATGGGAGCCTGATGCTGTTACTCCCTCTATTTAAATAAACACGATTTCCAAGGCAATCTGCCCAAATTTTGCTTTTCGACAATTACTTGTGAAAATGAACATCAGATTGAGCGTGTGTTCGGTTTAAAGTAAATTGATTTGAATGCAAGCCCAGAACTGAAATTTGATTTCTTCACATTTTCAGTCTCAATATCCATTCGACACTGGGAAGAGCATGGAAATGTTATTTCGGTGATGAAACCACCATGAAAAGCAGCTCAGCACGTCGTTTCACGGAAAGGGCTTCAGGCAAAGACGTTACGTGGAGAGGCGAATGAAAGGAGCCCAGGAAGAAGTCTCACGCAGCCTGCGCGGGTATTAGGGTTAAGGGACGGGAAGACAGGGTACAAGACGTCAGTGGAAGATGAAGATGATCCAAAGTAAGCACCATGTTCCTTTTCTCAGGAGGCCACCTCAGGAGCCTTCGCTGAACAACCATGTCCTGCTAAGCGAGAACAATCCTTAAGACATTTTCAAAATGACTTGTGGATGAAAAACGTATTTCTTCAATGCAGGAAATATTTACAAGCAACCTCTTTAATAGTAAGATTCCCTACATACACTCACCTTGTCCTGTTTTTAGAGCGTGTTACACAGTACACGTATGTCTTCGAGAGGAATTTAGGAGATTTTAGAAGAGACCTTAAGCACTGTGATAATTTACCTTCTGCTGCCCGACTTGAAAATTTTAAAGCTCTGATTTCCAGGACAAGTTTTTTTTATTACATTTTATTACATTTTCATTTACTAGGAAACCTAGTAAGGAAAAAATAAAAATAAAAAGTACTTCTAATTGCCAGAAGAGGGCTCTGTCCTCAAACTTAAAAATATTTCACACCATGGATACAGTACCTTGGCTATCCTGAAGCATGCTTCTGCATAACCTGGTTTAATTGTTGCAATCTTGGACCTAACTGTATCTTTAAAGGGTGGAATTGCTGACTTGCAGGATGTCATCATTTACAACTCAAAGAGTAGCCATTATTTCCCTAAGTTAATGATGAAAAGCTAAAAGGGTGCCATTCTGTAGCATCACAAACTTCATAATTCATAACTTCGATGCCTAGCTCTTGCATTCATCCAACTGAAATGTGTGACTCCTTTATTTGCTTGCATATGCCACAAAAATCTCCCTTTCAGAATGCATTATTTTATGAGGACTGTTATTTTTCTTGCTTAGCTGGAAAATAAGACAAACACATGAGAGATTGAAAAAAAAAAAGGCAAAAGAATCCAAAGGTTTCCAAATATTTCTTTTAGTAATTTTGGTTTATTCCAGAAAATGAGACAAGATCAAGAATGTATTTGGGCAAAGACAATGACAGCAATATGTGATTCTCTCCGGTGAATGGAATGCCCATGTCCACACACCAGCTAGTTGGAGGAGGCCTGGCTCACCTGTTTACTACTCATATGACTGCGAGTAGGTTACTTAACATACTTCGTCTTTACTTTCCTCAACTGCAGAAAGCAAATCATAATGGCATCTATGGCATACTCACTCTTTATCCCGGTATCCTTTTTATTTTTTAAGGTATTTACTATTTTCTGATGGAGGGTGGGGGTAGTTACTCATCTATTCTGTTTCTCTCCCTCAACAGGCCATAAGCTTCATGGCCCACAGACCTTATCTTGGCTTTTCCATTATTCCTAGTATCTGGAAGAGGGTAGGCTCCCAACAGATGCTAACTGAAGGAATTGGTGAGGAGCTGTTGTAAACCTACATGAGATACTAAGCCAGATCTCGGTACATAGTAAGCCCTAAGAATTTCTGTAACACTTTCCCTCCCTTATATTAATTTTTGTATTTACTTTCCACGGATGGTTCAATAGTATAGATTTCTAAGTTTGTGCTAGTGATATAGACTTGCTTTCATAAGTAAACATATGAAGTCAAAGTTTAACGACTAAAAGGCAAGTATTAAATAAATAATAGTATAAGTGACAAGTTCACAGAAAGGTGCAAATGGCAATCATTGTGCACGTGGTCACAGATAACCGAGGTTTGGCAGACCACTTCACGGAGAATAAGTATGCCAGGAGGGTGAGATGAAGAGTGAGGATGAAGGCCTGGAGTCATCAGGAAGGTCTTCATTTAATAGCTGGGCTGAGGCCAGCAGATGGAAGAGCAAAGAATCTCTACCTGGGGGAACCCATGACTTCACATGGCTGCAGACACACAGTTGTAGCCAAAGGCACAAAACTACAGCTCTAGGCTCACAGAGGTGAATCCCTGGGTAACTTATAAAATTATCCATCGGATATCATCCCTGTGAAAAGAGAAATATCCATGGTCCCTGATTTCTTTATAAACACCAAACCTACAAACTGGATGTGATGCTTAAGGGCATCATTCTAAATGCTACAAGTATGGGAAAGGAACTTGGAAAGAATCCTCGGCTCAGAGTCAACAGAGGAGACAGGAAAAGCTACTATCTTAAGTGTTTCAGAGCAGAAATTTTCTATTCCTGAGAAGCAAAGTGAAGTGAGGATGTCTGGGGGGGGGGGCGGTATATGGGATCCCAGGCTTTAAAGGCAACAAAGCATAAAATGGGTTCTTAAAAAACAAACCTACGCCAAATATAAATGGGAATCTATCCATATACATACAATACTATCCATTCTTCTGCAGAAAGCATTATGGTAATTCTCCAACAATATTCCAGTTTTTCAAAAAAGACAAGTAGTTATTGAATCATAGAAAATAATAAAATGTAAAACTTATAATTCGAGAGGTTGGAGAAGAATAAAATCAACACAACTTGAATCCTTCCTTTATGTGAATATATTTACTTCCACTTAATCATATAAAATCCCCCTATACAAACTGTCTTCTAGGCCTGAGCCCAATCTCTGCTTGAGGAAAAAATATGAAAAGATATCAGAGAAGAAGACTGCATTCTTAGATCACCTTAGATCTTACTTAATTCTATCTCATGTTAAGAGCTACGTAAGTTGTTTGACTGAATGGTTCACTTTTCAGTTACTTTTTGTCATGAAAATACATGCCCGGTAAACAATGAACATTAGCAACTCCTTGACAGCATCTGAGTAGAATTACAATGACCACAGGTGGGAGGCTGGAAATACAGAGTACCGGTCATCTGAGAAGGCTTTTACCTTAAGCTCCAGGGGGAGGTTCAGAGAGTATGAGGCCCAGGCCTAAAATGCTTGCAGACAACTGAAGTCCCCTTTGTTTCTTCAACCAAATCCACAATTACTCTCAAACACTCTAAGTAAATGTGCATTTGGTTCTTTTTTGAACTGAATTGTGTCCCTCAAATTCAAATGTTAAAGCCCTAACCCACAGTGTCTCAGAATGTGACTCTATTTGGAGACAGACTCTTTTAAGAGGTAATTAAGTCTGAAGCCTGAGGATTTAGGTGGGCCCTAAAACTAATCTAATTAGTGCCCTTATATGTAATTGGGACACACAGATAAGACATCAAGGATGGGCACAGAGGAAAGACCATGTGAGGACACAGCAAGGAGGTAGCCTCTGAAAGCCAAGCAGAGAGCCCTCAGAAGAAGTCAAACCAGCTGGCATTTTGATCTTGGACTTCCAGCCTTTAGAACAATAAGACAATAAATTTCTGTTCCTTAAGCCCCACAGTCTGTGGTACTGTTACATTGGCCCCAGCAGACTAATTCAGTTCTCAGGAAGAAATTCCCTTTGATCTACTCTGCAATAGTCCTGAAGTAAAATAATGTCTACTGTCCATCAGTTTTCAGGATGCAACAATTGTAAAACAAATAGGTAACTTAAAATCTGATCAAAGGAAGTGAAAATTCCAAATAAACTTTATTCTCCCCATTTGAACTATTTAAATTTGTTGTGGATGCCACTTATAAGTGTGTATTTCATACAGTATATTTTATGTTCCTATTTCCTTTAAAAATAGGTTAATAAAAGAGATGCAAGTATATATTATATAATCGCTGGTAAAATTCTGCAACACATTCTTCTTTTAAAAAACATATTGAAACCCCAATAAATATGGGGATCTCTGTGGTTTACTTATTATGTAGTATAACATTAAAATATTTTAAAGCAAGTTTTATTCTTTACTCCTGTTTCTCACAGGATGTGAAAGGATTTGATTCATATCACCTCTACCACATTCTATACCCATTTTTCTCTTTCTCCATGATCTGTAGTGCAGGTTCTCTGGACCTTTCATTGTCCATGAAACAGGCAAGTTATATACCAAAGAAATGTACTCTTAGAGATAAGATCTTTTAAAATACCTTTTAAAAGATTTCCCTCCCCATTTTTGAAAGGAAGTAACCTTCTCTAAGTAATTGACTAAGTGTGTGTTCCTCTCATTTTTTTAAGTACACCCATATATTAAAGACTATGATGGTTTTAAAATAATACATCTCTGCATTGTTTAATAACAATGTGGGTTGGCAATTTTATTTTTTTTATGTCTGAAGAGTAAACATTCAGAGTGTGAATATGGAAAGGATATATCTAGCACTGATTTAATTCTGTTATATGAAACAATGTTATATAAAACAACGGTTTTATCAATGTAGTCTTGGTGCTTGCTAGAGATTTCCACATTTGAACATTTACATTTTCTCTTCTTTGTGGCCCCATCAGGGTATCATTATTGTATTTGATTTCATCATTGTATTTCACTATTCACTTTATTTACTTTTTATTGGGTTATCTTCTTCATACCATGATTATTTATCCCAGGCACAATGAATTTTACCTGGTCCTCTTATGGTACACCAAGAAAAGCATGTAATATTAAAATATATATTGATTTCCAACCTTAGAAAGTGAAGAGAGACTCCAAAAAGAACTAGTTAACACCAATGTTCAGGAGAACAGTTACTAGATTTATGATACTCCTGTAAGTTTCTTATATGCATTCCTAATACATCAGTATGTGTGTGAGACCACTGGAGATGAAGAAATAGTATAAAAGGCAGTGCCAATATAAAGAACAGATTTTCATGATCTAAAAAGGTAAAGCTTTTCATAGGACAGATACTGAATAGATTCTTCTCCACTCCTAGCCCACCAAAAACTATCTTGTGGTTACAATTCTCCTTTCCTTACTTCTCTCCTTTTAAGGTGTTGCACTTGAATATATAAAATATGAAAACATATATACACACTATACTTACATATTAACATCTAATTCTAGGAGATTAGTGACAGACTTATACAGATAAATGCCAGATTGATCTATCTATCTATCTATCTATCTATCTATCTATCTATCACCTATACACACACACACACACACGATTTGGGCATATATATAGTGTACAATGAAGATTAAAAATGNATCTATCTATCTATCTATCTATCTATCTATCTATCTATCTATCTATCTATCTATCACCTATCCACACACACACACACACACACACACACACACACACACACACACACGATTTGGGCATATATATAGTGTACAACGAAGATTAAAAATAAAAATCCAAAGAGTCGTGCTGTTAAGATACTATCCAGTGAGAGGGAAAAAAAAATATGTTTAGGTTCTTTGGAGGCCATGTAGTTTGAAAGTAATGAAGTCTACTTTCAATGGTCACTGAATTTCACAGCTTACACAAAATTTCACTTTTGTGTTTGTACATTCCTCAAAAACTAATTGAATGCCCTGTATTACTGAATGCTTAATGCACATAAAATAAACAAATCAGGATGGACAAAAACTACCCCACCTTAAAATAATAAGTTCTTTAGGTAGGTTAAGGATGACTAATATGTTTGATTTAGTTATTTGGCCCATCAATATTTTCATTCACAAATAAAATTCTATTCTAATCTTTGACAACATGATCAGAAATTTTTAATTAGTTGACTATAAGCTGACATTTTCCTAGAAGATTGATTTTATATAACAATCCATCTAGGAAAAAACAACTATGATTTCAAATTGTTATGTTCTTAGAAGCATGAATGTACCAAGGACAGTCCAGTTAGTACTATAATGATAAACCATTGGTAATGATAATAGGTGACATTTATTGAGCTCTTCCTACATATCAACCACTGTGCTGAGCACTTTCCAAGAAAGAATTTTTTTAGTATTCACAACAATCCATTGATGGAGCACCTTACTGACCCTCTTCTACAAGTGGAGTACCTAAACTTTAGAGACGTAAAGTAACTTAGTCAAGGTCTTATTTCTATTAAGTGGCAGAGACAGGAACTGAATACAGGTAAGGGTAACTCTAAATCCACACCCTTAAAGGTTTTTCTAGATTACCAACATGGCAAAACACTTCTGCAAATACTAATCAGTACTTTGTTTGATACTCTCTGACGTTAATACTGTTTAAAACCATTGATCCTAGAATTACAAGGTATAGGATACCTGATTGTAGGAGGAAGGCAGAGGCCATGGCTAACACATTAGCATAAGAGTACCCACTTACATGTGAACTTTCAAACTGCCTAGCAGAAACTTAAGAATGGGATATTCTTTAAGGTCTTTCTAGCCTCTTTTAAGTCATGGAAAATTTTGCATGCTTGTCACTTTGTATTATTTATGTTAGTAACACACATACACCTACACACAATATATAAGTTACACATACACACACTTCTTAGTACTTCAAAATGAGAAAAGTTGTAATTGGAGGTCAGTTTGTCAATCACGTAGGTATTGAACAGATGAAGGAAACCGGTCTTCTCATCACAGGAAAGCAGTGACTAGTAGTGTCTATGGACTTTAACCATACACTAACTTCTCTCTGACTTCACCTCCTAAGACAGGGGTCAGAGTATTATAGAGCACCTGCCCAATTCAGCCCATGAACTGCTTTTGTATAGATCATCAGCTAAGAATGGGTTTGACTTTTTAAATTTTATTAATTAATATAATTGTATATATTTAACATGAACAATATGATGATTTGGTATACATAAACATTGTAGGAGGGGTTTTAAGAAAAAGCAAAGAAGAGTATGTGATAAAGATTATATGTCTATGCCTAAAATAGTTACAGAAAATGTTGCAAATGTCTATCAAAGATAAGATCTGAATCACTTAGACTTTTCAAATAATTACAGAAAAGAAATAGAGTCAGAAATTAGAAATTAATGGAGTTGATATTATTGTTAAATAAAAAAACTGTTTAAAATCCCTTTTGTCTTATCTCTCTTATAATTTAAAATCTATTTACTGCTTCATAAAAATAACTAGCAATTTAGTGTAGAACTTAATAAAGAAAGGAAACAAAGGACACTCTCCCCTTCTTTTCAAATGTAGACACTCCCTATTGAAACAGACATGTTTAGATTCTCATCTATCCTTCCATCTCTTATCTTTCATGTTTTCCATTCTGTTGTCTTTCCGTACTGGTCTGGACAATTTCCTCAGTTTTTACCATCCCGATTGTTAATACTCCCTTTAATTGTATCTAATCTTCAGTATAAATTCACCTTTACACTTTTATTTTCAACTATTACATATTTAATTTCTAGAAATTCTACTTTCTACTCATTTAAAAAAATATTTATTGAAAATTTCCTATGTACCAGGTACTATTCCAAACACCAGTGAAACACAGATTTCAGTAAGGACAACTATAAATATACAAGCAGAATGTATATCAGATGGTATTAAGTACTGTTGAGAAAAATAAAACAGAGGGAAGGAGAGCTTGCTATAGGGGAAGAACCTCTCTATCCATGTAGCCCACATTGGATGAGGAATGACCAGGGTCATCTGAGTTTCTATGGGCCTGGCTTACACACAATAAAGGCCACAAGAGAATCTTACCATTCTTGCCTGTGACAATAAGGAAACTGGGGAGAGGGAGTCTTATCTGGTACACTGACACTGTCTGCAGGGCTCCCTTTAGGGTTTTTGGTGATGGCTGAGTTTCTGTAAGTCTCTTGGGACATCTTTAAAATAAACATTAGGCTTGAGGTTTTTTTTTTAAGACCCATATTTTGTATCAATTTGACCTGTTAAACCATCAGAGGGCTGAAATATGACTACAAATTCCAAAGGGAAATTTTAGTTTTTCCCTTTATCCATTGCCAAGTTTTAAGATAAATAACTTTTCTTGTAACCTGTTTTCTGCACACCTAGAAAGTCCCACAGCTTTATGTGTCCATGTGGGGGGTTAATATTGTCATATTCCCCCCCTAGCGGAAGTTCNATTTGACCTGTTAAACCATCAGAGGGCTGAAATATGACTACAAATTCCAAAGGGAAATTTTACTTTTCCCTTTATCCATTGCCAAGTTTTAAGATAAATAACTTTTCTTGCAACCTGTTTTCTGCACACCTAGAAAGTCCCACAGCTTTATGTGTCCATATGGGGGGTTAATATTGTCATATTCCCCCCCTAGCGGAAGTTCTAAGTTTTGTTTCTTTTCCTCCATGCCTCTATTGCCATCAAAACAGAGATTCACAGATATCCATGATCAAAAGATATCATGAGACAGACAGGAGCTTTAGTACTACATTCTTTCATCTCTGGATTTCAGCTTCCTTTCCCACTTTTGGCCTCTAACGATCTCCCTGCATTCTTGCCAGCCTAAGCAATGCATTTCAAAAGATGCTTTACCTATGTCATCCAGTGTTTTTAACTCTTTTGTGGTTAAAAAAAAATACAAATTCTGTATGGAAGAATTCTTGCTCTCTTCTCTACTTAATTTGGACAAAAATTCTCCTTTAAGGTAGTCTCCACATAAAGCACAAAATTTCAACAGCTGAATTTAGAGAAAGCTNAAGCAATGCATTTCAAAAGATGCTTTACCTATGTCATCCAGTGTTTTTAACTCTTTTGTGGTTTAAAAAAAATACAAATTCTGTATGGAAGATAGTCATTCTTGCTCTCTTCTCTACTTAATTTGGACAAAAATTCTCCTTTAAGGTAGTCTCCACATAAAGCACAAAATTTCAACAGCTGAATTTAGAGAAAGCTCTTGAACTTCCTCCTGTCTCATGACTAGAAATGAGTTCCTTCTACTAAAAGTTCATTCTATTGGGCGCCTGGGTGGCTCAGTGGGTTAAAGCCTCTGCTTTCGGCTCAGGTCATGATCTCAGCATCCTGGGATCGAGGCCCGCATCAGGCTCTCTGCTCAGCAGGGAGCCTGCTTCCTCCTCTCCCTGTCTCTCTGCCTGCCTCTCTGCCTACTTGTAATCTCTCTCTCTGTGTAAAATAAATAAATAAAATCTTTTAAAAAAAAAAAGTTCATTCTATTAGCTCCTTAAAAAATTAAGTCAGCAAAGATGAGATTAATTGAATCAGGAAGGTTACTATACTAATTTAAGACCAGTAGAAATTTTGGCTAAGCTGTAAGATTCTAATTAGCGGTTTTCGTTGTTGTTTTTACTGTTTTCAACTATAATCATGAGAGAGTTGCTGCTCTCATTTCTTATATATAATGTTCACTTTACTGGTGTTAGATTTGTTTTAACAATGTTCACCAAATGAGCTTTTACCACCATTTCTTTCCCTCTTTGGTCAAAGAAGGAATTATGAAACTAACCAGATCAGCTCAATTAAAATTGTGAAGATACCATTTCTAAAGAATCACATCCACATTCACATACCATACACAATAAAACAGTAACTCCTGAGGCAACACACTTTCAAATAAGAGAGAAGTTTGCAATCAAAAGAAATAAATTAATTATTTGCCTTGAGACACAACAGCCCACACTCCAAAATCTGCATTCTGTTCTCAATAAATGGTTTTTATTCTTATCATTGTTCATATGATGATCAGGGAAAAAAAAAGCAATAATAAAAACGGATCTAGAGAAATTGAAGAAAAAATTCAATATGGCTTACTTTAATACAGAATTCCTCAAACCCTTTCCCAAAATAAACTGAAGTTATAGCAGAATGCAATATACTGCCAAACATAACATGGTAATAGTGTGGCACAGAATGTAAATGCTCCCCAATACCTTAGTAATCAAGCATACTTCAGCTTCTAAAAGGAATTTCCGTGATAACATCTGCCAACATTTCTCAAGAGAGAGCTCTCCTGCTTCCTTTAGGCAACCTGGGGCGAGCACTTCCATTGCATTCATTCTCTAAATCAGGAACATTGCAAGGCATGATGCAAGATGGTTTCAAAGACCTCCTCTCATTACTTCTCAGAAAAATTCACTGAAGCATTATGTCCAGTTTTCAGGAAGCTGGGGTCAGAGAATTTTACATATTTTCCTTGTATAATTTAACTAGTAAGTAGAAGAAGCTATATTCCAACAGAGATTGTCACAGCTTCTTGTCTAAGGCACTTTTACCAATATTGGTAATAGAAGGTATTTTGACATGTGGACTTTTTTTTTATTTTATGAAAAAAATTAATATATCTAGTTAAGGAGAAAAAAAGAGAAACCTCTAAAATAGGTAGATAAATCTGCAACAGTAGGTAAGTACTAGATAAGTAATAGGTCTGCAGTAGGTAAGACCAGTGGTTTTTCAAGCCGACTTAAAAATGAGAGCAGTGACCACTTACTACTACTGCCCAAGAGTTTGCTTTTTATTTTGTACCTGCCGCAAGAGATAGAAGAGACAAGATATTAAAATGGTGGTTCTAGAAATTGCATCGTGGAATGGGTTAGGCCACTATGAAGATATTTGTGGCCAAGGCAATACTAGTTTGGGACCTGAGTGATAAAGTGCATTAGCCTAGAATAAGCACTGGTTGGAAAGTGTGAGAATTACCACATGAAGGTTTGGGGTTTTTTGTTGTTGTTTTGTTTTGTCTTGTTTTTCTTATCTGCATGAAACCAGGATGTAGACGCTGGACCAGGAAGAAGTGATCTCAGAGACAGCAATGATGAGACACCACTTTAAAAAGTTATACAGACAGAAATATTTCTTTTTTTTTTTTAGAGTAGGAAAGTGTTAGAGAAAACAACAGAATTTAAGTCATTAAAAAAATTATTTTAGATGGGATAGGTAGGGTAGAGAAGAGGCTGAGATCCTGAAGTTTTTCCTGGGAAAGAGAATGTTTAATCAAAGTGGGCATTGCTACCACTCCAATTTTTCTTAATCCCATGCTCCTAAGATTTAGAGACACCTGTCTCACAAATCAAAATTACGTATTTGTCCACTGTGTCAAAGATGCTAAAATGTATGATTTTGGGGGGATCTGGGTGGTTCAGTCAGTTAAGCGACCAACTCTTGATTTCGGCTCAGGTCGTGATGTCTGGGTCATGAGATGGAGCCCTGTGTGGGGCTTGCGCTGAGCGTGGGGGTCCCTGCTGAACATGGAACCTGGTTAAGATTCTCTCTCTCCTTCTCCATCTGCCCTCCCCTCCCCATGAGAACATTCTCTCTCTCTTAAAAAAATTTTTTTGATGACTTTCTTTAATGATAAATATTTGAGCTTTTCAGTCTTTTAATAGTATCACTAGTATTATTTGGAATGTTTAGTATTTAGTAGAGCGCCACATGCCTTATCTCATTTATTTATCTTGAAAGCTTAGGTAAACAGTAATATTTTCCCCATCTTATAAGAAATCAAAGCTCGTAGGATATTACTCCCTTCCTAATAGTACCCATCAGTTTGGGGAACATCTTTTTGTTATTGTTTTTGTTTGCTCAAATAAAGGTTGGTACTTGTGAAATAATCAGGGTTTTGTTTTTTGTTTTTGTCCCCTCATTGCCAATAAGATGAAGAATAAATTATTCAATGAAATGTAAAGTTTCTACGTAAAAGTAGAAACAAAGCTAGGACCAAAACTACGTTTCCTAACCCTTAGACCATATCCTACATTACACAATTACTCACTGGTGTTATCTTCCACTTCTAGCAGAGGACATGGGAATTAATCATCTCTGAAAATGTTTTTGAATGGAGACAATAGTTGAGTGATGGACTGAAGGATGACCCATTAATAATAAGAAGGGGAAAAAGAGAGACTCGATTCTAATGAAATCTAAGATAAAGATGGTTTTCATACATATAACCAAATCCCCTCAGCCTCCTCTCCCTAACCTCCTACTGCCAACTCCAGTTCCAGAAAACCACTTCTCTGCTCAGGAAAATGTAAATCAGCTTTAAATGACTGATCTTGGGATTTTAAAAGAGCTTCAAAAATGATTATTCCCACATGACATTATATTTCAAGACAGGTTAGGGTCTCTCCTTGCTGCACTCCCATCCCTGAACCTATTCTTCTGAAATTCAACGAGCTCCATATTTTCCCTCGGAATTCACTTTATAATACAAACAAGGGCTGAATGGAAAAGAAAGAAAGGCCTGCTCCAGAATCTGGAAGATGCGAGTGTTAGCTCCAACGCTTAGTAGTTTGTAATTTCACTGAAGTCAGGGGATGCAGCACATTCATCCAACCATTGAACGCCACAACCATCTCTTGAGTTACCCAAGCCACACCTCCCCTCTCTCCTATTACCATGCCCCTAATCCATTACCCAATCCAATTAGTTTTACAATAAAGTGTACCCCAATCGAGTCTACATCTCTCCACCTCTATTTCCTCTGCTGTAATCCATGCTTTCTTCATTTACCTGAATAAGCCTCCTATATAGTTTCCCCACATCCACTGTGAATCCTAACCAAAACCTTCTTCACACAACATCTTTGCACAATGTATCATGATATGGTAATATCATTATCCTCCTTAGACCTTCGATAGTTCACTTCCACTCTCTAGAAAAAATAGATGAAAATATCCAACATCCAGGACCGCTAACAACCTGTCACCCCCCATAATTTCTTCTTGTCCTCTATTCCTCCTGGTCTTCTCTCAAGTTCTCCAGAGCACTGCATTTTCTCCAGTCAAAGGTCCTTCCCAGTGATCCTTCACACTTTTCCCTTATTTATTCTTCTCACCTCTCAGCTCAAGAGACATTTCCTCAGGGAAGCTTCCAGACTCCTGCTGCACATACTCACAGCTTTATTCCTTTCCAGAAAGCATTGATTTCACAGGTAGTTATCCACTAACTAGTAAATTATGTCATTAACGTCTGTCTCTCTGACAAGAAGGAAAGCTCGGTCTGAGCTGAGACAACATCTGTTTTAGCTCCAGCATCAATGTAGATGCCCACCAGCCAAAGACCATCAGGGACACATCAGTAGTCAAGGAAGGAAGAGTGTATTAGCTCACTGCAACAAGGAGGACAGAAGCCAGGTGGGGATGTAGGGGTGGGCATCCCACAGATGGTGCTAAGGGACACTCATTATAAGAGCTTGGTTTGTGTTCGGTGCTTTT
This sequence comes from Ailurus styani, assembly GCA_002007465.1. Classification (NCBI taxonomy): domain Eukaryota; kingdom Metazoa; phylum Chordata; class Mammalia; order Carnivora; family Ailuridae; genus Ailurus; species Ailurus styani. The sequence goes on along the minus strand of LNAC01000011.1, from coordinate 4,803,246 downwards.
GTGGAAGGGCCCAGAAAACATGATTTTACTCTGGATTAGGCACGGTTAGAAAGCAAGGGCAATTCTATGACTGGATATGTTGTTTTTACGTAAGAGGCAAGAATGGCAACACACAGCTAAATCTATCATTAGTGAAGAAGCCCCATCCCTCAGGTTAGCTGGGAAAGAAGCAAGCTTGATCATTCTGTGGTTTGGGCTCTATTTTGTTCTGTCTGTGCTCGGATGTGATTACAGATTGGTCATGCTTTTATCTTGCTCTATCACAATCAAACAGGGACCTAGTGTGATGTACATATTCTGTGAAATTGCATATATTCAATAGGGGAACACCAGGAGTTTGCAGATCGAGCCGGGGCAGCTCAGCTGACTGCAGAGGGGGGACGATTTTTTGTTTTTGTTTCCTTTTAATTTTTTTTTTAGAGATTTTATTTACTTATTTGAGAGAGAGAAATTAAGTGAGAGAACATGAATGATGGGAGGAACAGAGGGTGAAGCAGATTCCCCCACTGAGCAGGGAGACCCGATGCAACGCACAGCTCGGATCCCAGGACCCTGAGATCGTGACCTGAGCCGAAGGCAGACGCCTAACTGACTGAGCCACCCAGGCGCCCCACTGTTTTGTTTCTTAATTCTCACTAACAACTAACCCTAGGACTTTGATGTGGAATGTACTTAGCAAACAATTGGTGAAAAAGTAAGCAAATCAATTTAGCCTCTCTGAACTTCAACAGAAATGTTATTGAAGAACAGTACTTCAGAATCCAAAAACAGATGAGAGGATTACTTAAGTCCCCTGCCACTTTAAAAATCAATGATTTTAAAGACTTTTAAGTATATTTCATACCCTGTAACATATCATACCATAACATGTAAAATCACCCAGGTTTTATATAAGAAAGGAAACTAAAGTATAGAATTTTATGATGATAAAGACTATTTTTCTCTCACCACGCTAGCACTTACTTTCCTAAACATACAACCGTTTTTGCCCACTCTAACCCCATTCCATGTAGAAATCAATAATATACTGAAAGCTGAAATTCAGAAAGCTAAGAACAGATTTAGAATCTGTTCTTGAAAACAGAGGAATGAATGCAATTTAATGGAGAAAGTAAAAAGGACAATTTAAAAATATTCTTTTCACTGGCTCAAGAGGTAAGATTAAAACCTCACTTTGAGGATCTCTCCCACCCCAGCATAGTGGGCTGAAGAAGGAGAGGATGTAGCCTTTTGAACTTTTACTTATGCTAATGGTTGTATTACTCTATGAATCTATTAGGAATCATTTCAATAACGCACTTACAATGGGTGACTTTCATGGTAAGTAAATTATACCTCAAGAAACCTGCTAAAAAAAAAAAATTTGAGGGCGCCTGGGTGGCTCAGTGGGTTAAAGCCTCTGCCTTCGGCTCAGGTCACGATCTCAGGGTCCTGGGATCGAGGCCCGCATCGAGCTCTCTGCTTGGCGGGGAGCTTGCTTCCCTCTCTCTCTCTCTGCCTGCCTCTCTGCCTCCTTGTGATCTCTCTCCCTCTGTGAAATAAATAAATAAAATCTTTAAAAAAAATCTGATGGAAGCATATTAAATTTGTGGTTCANCTCCTTGTGATCTCTCTCCCTCTGTGAAATAAATAAATAAAATCTTTAAAAAAAAATCTGATGGAAGCATATTAAATTTGTGGTTCACCAGGTGGGGTCCAAGATTTTTTGCCCTGTGTCCTGTCATCTTACTAGTTAAAAAGTTTCATCTATGACATCTCTACCCTATCTGTAACCACAAAGCTTCCCCTTGTGAGGAGGATTTTTTGAGGTCTATGGGAAGCAGAAAAACTCCTTCCAGCCACACTGATCCTGAGCCCTAAATATTTAGGAAGGCCTTCCCTGTTAGGAAACACATCAACACTGTGCACTTGGTGTCTGAGGGACATGGGCTTGATTCCAACTCAAGCATTTCCTAGCTGAGCTCATGACTCACCTCTAACATTCACCTATTAAAATAATGGTGATATCACCACCTCCTGGGACATTTTGAGCTTATGCTCAATACATAGAAAAGGCATGACGCAAAGTGTGGCACACGTTAAGTATTCTGTAACTAGTGGTAGTAGTAGTGGTAGTAGTATTAAGAATTAAGCATAAATCAATGATTGTCTTGAGAATGTAGGTTATGAATGGAGTTGCTTTCATGGAGTTTATGAATGGAGTTTTCTAAGAAAGAAAGAAAGAAAGAGAGAAAGAGAGAAAGAGAAAGAGAAAGAAAGAAAGAGAAAGAAAGAAAGAAAGAAAGAAAGAAAGAAAGAAAGAAAGAAAGAAAGAAAAGAAAAGAAAGAAAGAAAGAGAGAGAGAAAGAAAGAAAGAAAGAAAGAAAAAGAGAAAGAAAGAAAAGAGAAAAGAAAAGGAAAGGAAAGGAAAGGAAAAATAGGGGTGTCTGGGTGGCACAGTTGGTTCAGTACTGACTCTTGGATTCCTCTCAGGTTATGATTTCAGGGTTGTGGGATCAAGTCCCATGACGAGCTCAATGCTCAGTGGGGAGTCTGCTTGAGATTTCTTCTTTCTACTTCTTCCCCTCCCACTTGTGTGCTCTCTCTTACTCTCTCAAAATAAATAAATAAATCCTTTAAAAAATTAATCAAATTTAGAAAATAAAATTAAAAAAAAAATAAAAATCAGAATTGGAATCTGAAAGGANTACTCTCTCAAAATAAATAAATAAATCCTTTAAAAAATTAATCAAATTTAGAAAATAAAATTTAAAAAAATAAAAATCAGAATTGGAATCTGAAAGGAAAAAAAACATGAAATATATCAAACATATCAAAGATGCAGGTTAAAGTATTTTTCTACAAAAAGGAATAGGAATCTATAGACATTTAAAAACTGTCTATCTGGGGCGCCTGGGTGGCTCAGTGGGTTAAAGCCTCTGCTTTCAGCTCAGGTCATGATCTCAGGGTCCCGGGATCGAGGCCCGCATCGGGCTCTCTGCTCAGCGGGGAGCCTGCTTCCCCCTCTCTCTCTGCCTGCCTCTCTGCCTCCTTGTGATCTCTTTCCCGCTGTGAAATAAATAAATAAATAAAATCTTTAAAAAAAAAAAANTAAAAACTGTCTATCTGGCAACTGATAAACTAACTACACATCTCCATGAAAGTTAAGACTTATTTTATAGCTATGTTGGTATGTGGCTATCTGATACATGAGTCCATGAGAAGGATAACAGGGCACTAATTCTAAGGAGCTTGCCATGAATGTCAATAAATCATATTAAGATCACCTATATAATTACTACAAGTTGGTTACAAATCAACTGAACAACAACTTATTCTTTCAAATTCTAAAAATATATGGGAGGTTTCCAGAAAATGTTAACAAACCATGGCTCCAGGTTGATAAGAACATTAAACAATGTGTTATGTCATTATTATATTTGTGCCAAATTCCCTCCATTGGCCAACTGGGGTTAAAATTCTCCGTTATTCAGTAGTCCACTTAATGGGACAAAATTGCTGACCTTTCTAATCCTCATTACACATACAACTAATTGCTCACTATGAGCAACTATGAGTTGCTCACTGAAATGAAAATTGGCTCCTGGGGTAACCTCAATCAAGGGCAAATATAGCAAATTGAAGTCTTGCCTCAACATTACTTCTATAAGTTATTTGAATGTACAACTTTACACAAAATTTAGGAAAAAACCTGGCAGGATAAAGTACTACATTGCTCTGAAAGCTAGGTTTAGATTGAATATGATTGTCCAAAATGTTTTTATAAGATAAAAATAAAATTGAAATTGTAGTAAAGTCCACATATAGGTATATATTCAATTACAATGAAAATAATCACTTAAAATTTATATTTTGGCACATATATATGTGTGTGTGTATATAGAGAGAGAGAGAGAAAGAGAGAGAGAGAGAGAGATCTCATGGAGTAGACAGAATGATAATCAATGGTTTCAGGGTATGAGGTACAGTTTTGATGTTGTCATACCCAACATGGAACAGAGCTTGTCTTCATTACTCATTTTCCCTAGGTCATAGATAGTTAATATGTGAAATGAATGACTAGTCTTAAATGATCTGAAAGGTCCACTTTAAGGACAATATTGAAATTCTAGAATTCCCTCTAGATTCTATTCTCTTCCATAAACATGATTCCGTTAGCTCCAAATCTGTAATTTTGGGGCTAGCTCCCTGGACTGACCTCACTCCATCCTAGAAGAACAGAGGTGCCACCAAAGCCCTGCATGGAGCTTCTTAAGGGAAAAGTTGGCCTGAAAAGAAATTCTAAGAGAGAGGATTCCTGACATGCCAACCTGGTCTTCACAGCTCAAAGATTTCAAGAAATATGTTTCCTTGATGGAGCAATAAGGTCAGGATAAATCCCTCTGGATAAGAAAGAATGGGTTCACCTAACACATTTTGAATTTAGGGCTCTGACCTTCCTGAACTTCCATGGCATCTCACAGGACACAAGAAACTCATGGTGTGATGTTGTATCTTCACAAGACCTTTACAGTGTCTACACTATTTCAGTCACAGAAGTTTCTAATCCTTTCACTCTACAGATGAAGCATCACTGCATGCTATCTTAATGATCTGCACCTTCCATCATGAGCTTAATTTATAGAGCCCCTCTGATGGGTCAGACATTGTGTTAGGCCTTTGGAATTTGGAAAGGAAATGATTAATAAGACCCAGACCCTGCCTGTGTAGAACTGGTATCCCAGAGAGAAGTGAGGCATTAGTCAAAGAATCCTATTGACCATGTAAACTGCCTGCTATGCTTAGAACTTATGCCCTTTGGTCAAGATAACGTAGATGGTAGCAACATTTTACAATTCAACGGAGCACTCTGGAGCCTCCAATTAAACAGCTTACCGGGAGGACTGGTACTTGATGACCCAGCAGACAGAGACACCATGAAGGGTACCCTGAGGGGAACAGCACCAATGGAGACTGTGGAGAACAGATTGGCAAAGACTTCTGGGAAAGGAGGATGAAGATGAGAGAAAAAAAATAATAAAACTACCACTGACAACACCAAATATATACTACATATCTACATGATCTCTGGTCATCCTGTAAAATACATAAAACACAGACTCCTCAATTTCATAAACGAGGAAGTGATGCACAGAAAGACTAAATTACACAAGTTCACAAAGCTGCTAAGTCTCACAGCAGATAGTAGAAGTCTCACAGATGTGTTCTCTCTATATCTTTATCCATTCCTTTCCCCACACCCCTCCACTGGTTCTTCCCCCACACTTTATATCAATCAGAGAATTCTCGCTGGCACTTGTGGATATTGGAGAAGAAAAAAATGACTATTAGTGAAGATGACTGGCCAAAAGCTACACCACTGAACTCCCAAAAGAGAGGGAACAAACTCCACTCCACTTCAAATGCCAAGCAACAAGAAACCCTTGAGTGAGTAAGACTCGAGTGAGGGAAACAGATTCAGAAAGCTATGATCACAGCAAAATGGGGAAGGGTAATAAAGGTTTTGTCATCGTCCAATACCAACCTCTGAGTTGAACATTAAAATAGGCTTTTGGGGCACCTAGGTGACTCAGTCAGTTAAGTATCTGCCTTCAGCTCAGATCTTGATCCCAGGGTCCTGGGATCAAAGCCCCGTATCAGGCTCTCTGCTTGGCAGGAAGCCAGCTTCTCCCTCTCCCACTCCCTCTGCTTGTGTTCCCTCTCGTTGTACCTCTGTCAAATAAATAAATAAAATCTTTTTTTTAAATAATATAAAATAAAATAGGCTTTTGGGAAGCCTGGGTGGCTCAGTCAGTTAAGTGTCTGCCTTCGGCTCAGGTCATGATCCCAGGGACCTGGGATCAGGCCCCGATTTGGGCTCCCTGTTCAGTTGGGGAGCCTGCTTCTCCCTCTCCTGCTCCTCCTGCTTGTGCTCTCTCCCTCTCTCTCTCTTGCTGTCAAATAAATATTTAAAAGTAAATAAATAAAAATAAAATGAAATAGGGTTTTGTCCTCCTAGCATATTCCATTCCACTTTGCTCTTAGGGGATAGAACAGGGTAGGGGAAGAGGGAGGCGGAAGTATTAGCACCATTTGTGTGAAGCAGAGGATATATTTATGACCCACACTTAACCTGAGCCCTGTGGCTCAAAAACACGTAGACAAAAGTAACAAGGAATGTGAGAATTGGAAATTCCTTAGTAAATAGCAACACATTTCGCATTTATAATAGTTTAAAGACCGAGGCTCTGACATGCCATTTCATCCTCCGTAGATAAGCTGCCTGAGTTTCCAAAGTTACAGAAAGACCAGGAAGCGTAAAACCCAGCAACTGATTATTGCATGAATCCTCCCATCCACTGTGCACCATGAGGGTCCACGGCACTTTAAGGATAAGGATGTGAGGGAAGTAGTGAAGGAATATTTTAGACTAATTAAACGACAGTTCACATCTTAGAGACTGCTTCTGAGCAAATTCATGAAATAGATAATAAAATGCTATCCAGGTGTTTTCAACAAAACTTTTCCTCTTATGATCCTGCTTTACAACCGGGGTGAGTATGCCCATCGCAGAAGTCGGGGGAAGTAGGCAGGATTCATTGGGTCTTCACTCACGTGGGGATGGGAGCTACTAGCACTTGCCCGCTGGATTCCAAATAGAAAAGCTGCAGAAAAAGAGATTAAAATAGCTTTGGGGACAGGTCCGAGTGGTATTTTTTTTTCCCTTTTTCCTCCTGTAAGTCTGAATAAATGTAGTATGCATGATTTGACCCAGAAAAGGAGTGTGTGACACACCAGATAAGGATACAACAAGCATGAAGCTTGGAGGAATTTGAAATAGGCACATTCCAGGGCGTTTCCAAGAAAACTGCAAAATGCGTGTCGGGCAACACCAGCAAGGCCTCAGGGGCAGCCCTTGTCAGAAGCGCCAGTGAGACAAAATGGAAATTATTAGTGGAGACCATCCAGAAAGGTTTTATAGGCACAAGTATTGATAGTGTTTGATAGGAGTTATACCTATTTTTCTATTAAGTAATCATCAGGAAATAAAGGAGGCCAAAATACTTGTGAGCAATGATGTGCCAGATAAATGCACTTTGGCTCAATAAAATAAATACTCTGAGGTATCCCAGAGACCACACAAATTGGTATGTGCCTATTACCATAATCCAGGCCTTCTTGGTAGCTGTGCTTAGCATAGAGGTTATACATCTGCACATACTTAAAATCGTTCTTATCCCTTCTTATTTTTCTCAGAAAAAAAAAAGCATTCATTTCTAGAAAAAGAGCCCGCTTTACTTCAGATTATCTTCATCATTTTTAAAATTTTTTCCCTCAGGATCAGGACGGGGAACTGATCGCAGCCTTCTGAGATTGCAGGAAAGAGGACTGCGGACGGGGAACTGATCGCAGCCTTCTGAGATTGCAGAAAAGAGCACTGCGGACGGGGAACTGATCGCAGCCTTCTGAGATTGCAGGAAAGAGCACTGCGGACGGGGAACTGATCGCAGCCTTCTGAGACTGCAGGAAAGAGCACCGCGGCAATGGTGAATACCGCTTGTTTATAATACTCCCCAGAACAAGTACCATGGTAAGACTCAAGCACAGATATCTAAAGCGATATTCCAGATGTTGTAGAAGATGCAAAGAAATAAACACAAGGCCTCTGTACTTAAGGGAGCCACATCCTAGCTCAGAAAGCAGACAATGAAAAATAATATTGTAGGACAACACCCTGAGCTATCAGCTGTCAAAGTGTTGGGCTTGTTATTAAATATCAGCATCCACACAAGTTGTCGAAGTAAACACCATACTTGGCCACACCAGAAACTGTAGTGAAATTAATCTCAGTCCATAAATCCAAACTACACAAAAATGTCAACTTCTTTATTTTCTTAAATCCCATACAAATTCAACGCTGTGCTAAAAATCATATCGCAGGATAGAAAATAAACCACCAGATCATACAAAAATCATACAACGATCTCCGACTCTTACATAATGCTGAAGAACTGGGTGCCTCCTCTTCAGTAAGGCCATTGGTGCAAATCATTGGTTCACTCGTCTCAGACAACATAAGCCCCTTCTCGGCCATAAGCTCTGATGCTTCTGTGCCATGCTTGGGACATAGGATTCTAGGTCTGGGCATGTGCATCAAACTGGAAATTTGCACGATATTGTGCCTGGATCCAGCTCCCAAGGTGCCCCAAGAGGCTCCCCCCTTGGATGTTTTACCACCTCTCCGGATGCTACCCTCATCTGAGAAGTTTCCTGATATTTGCAGAACCCTAAAACATCTGAATTCTTCTAAATGTGGAAGGCAAAAAAATTCCTCTCGCTTCTCTCTCTTCCCCTTTTAGAGTAACTCACATCACCTCCACAACAAATGTATTTCCAGAAGGAAGAAAGAGTTTCTAGCCTCAAGCAGATTTATTTCCTGCCTTGCAAAATCCCCAAAGTGAGAACATAACTACCTGGTTAAAATGGGAAAGGATACACTCACTGTAAGAAGAACAAACAGTGTTAAAATCACAAATTAAAATTTACCACAGATTTCCTACTACAAAATAAATATTAACAGAGAAATGTTACTTAATAATTTTTGCAAGACCTAGATAAATATTGGGCTAAGGTAGAATCACTCCTCTCTCAATAAGAAACTGTTATCGTCTGTACGATCAGGCTATTGTAACAAAATGCCATAGACTAAGGGGCTTAAAGAAGTTATATTTGTTTCTCACATTCTGGAACTTGGGATGTCCAACGTCAAAATCCTTGCAAACCTACTGTCTGGTGAGAACGCTCTTTCTGGTAGGCAGATGACCCCATTCTCCTTGTGACCTCCCATGGCAAAGAGCAGAAAGAGGAAGCAAACTCTCTTAAGACTCCTCTTTTAAGGAGGCTAAACCTCATTGTGAAGGTTCCATCGTCATGACCTAATCACCTCACAAAGAGACCATCTCCAAATACCATCACTTTGAGGGCTAGGGTTTCAACACATGAATTTTGAAGGGACACAAACATTCAGTTCAGAGCATCATCCTAAAGAAAACTTTCAAGAAACCTGCCCAGCGGTCACAAACCTTGAAACTTAATACAAGTATAGCAATTCAAGGACACATATCCTGGGATGTTTTCACTGGTACAAACCATAAACAAACATAAGTAGAGTACAGAGGAGAGAAACAGGCAGACTAATGCAAATATATTATTTTTGTTGCATGGGAAAACCCTTTAAGATAAGAGTTACATTTCAAAAATGTCAAAAATATCATTATAGCACATACTTTCCCCATAAAATGCAGTAAAGTATAATTGAAGGAAGGAAGTGCCCCCTTCAGACCCTTGTCATTTATCCTTCACTTGATGAGCAATTATTGGAGATAGAAATACTCCCTGAAACAATTTCATAAATCACTTTTGCTGGTTTCTGTATAAAGATAGAATCGTTCATGTCCTAGATCTGAGCCACCATTGAATTATATATAATATAAAAAAATAATTCTCAAAATGTATTCAGTGCCTCTCATGTGCCAGACATTGCACTATATGCTTCGTATCCATCATTTCAAGTAATAGCCAGAGAAACTCTGCGATGTCAGTATTTCTATTATCTTTTTACAGGTGAGGACAGGGAGGCTGTTTAAGGCAGGTACTTAAGGCTGCACTAGGAATCAGGGGTGTATAACTCCCATCTTTCTAATCTAATCATTTCCAGTCTAAGACTCAACGAATTACCATGGAGACTTAATCGAAGGATGGCGAAACTTAAAAGTTGAGTAAAGTCAGATACATTCTACAGGTATCAAAGTAGGTGGCTGAGCCCCCAAAAAGCAAAAGACTAAAGAGGGGCCTTTTCAGGATCACATAGCTCTAAGGAGAAAAGGAAACTGAACCCCCATTTACCCAAACTTCAAAAACTCTATCACTACCTTTAAGCTAAAAATGTATATAATGTCTCTTCCAGGCATAAGGTGTCCTTAATGACTATCTCGGTGTTCTGTCCTGTGGGATATAATGTCCTCCTCTAACAGAGACAATTAAAATAGACATGAAGCTTGATTGCATATGATGAGGAGGAAGTCCCAGCTCTAACAAAGGTGTCAACTTTGGACAAGTCACGTGCTCTTTCTTGAATCCGTTTTTCACCAACTTTATAGTTTTGGGGATCAAAATTATAAGCAAAAGTACTAGGTAAACTATAAAATATTTTACAAATGATTCCTGTTATTAAGTCATTTAATCATTCATAAGAAAGTCTATGATCATAGTGTACACTGGGTTAAGATACGGACTCTAGAACCATCTGCTAGCTAAATCTGGTCTCAGGTCGTACAAAATCTTCTTACCTGTAACTTTTCTAAGGATTCAACATCATCCTGTAAAATGAGGATAATAATGTAAAATGCGGAAAGCAGTAAGGATTGCTGTGAAGAATAAATATGCGAATACATGTAAAAGTTTTCATAACGGTGTAAAATAAGCTAGCCATCATGGCCAATGACACCACCAGCACCACCGCCACCAGAAACATCATCAGAACCATGATCACCAAAGATCTAATAGTTCTTTAAGTGATGGAATCCTCAGAGATTTCAAATAAAAGGGAAAAAAAAAGTTTTCCTGCACACTCATCAGATGTTACGAATGAGTGTGCAAGAAACCCTTTTGCACAGGTCTCAATAACCACTGGGTACATTTATTTCCCCTCTCAGAGTACAATGCAGAGGAGCCAGGAGGGGTGTTCAGAGCCAGGTGAAGGCGTGGATATTAAAAATAAAAAGGAAAAATACCTTAACCACTAGCCCACTAGCTTTAAAGCACATAATTATTTACTGCTGATATGTGGACAGACATCTGCAAGCATGCATTGAGACATAAAAAAATTGCCATGTTTTATCATTTGATAAAAGCTGAATGCAATACCTCTCATAAAAGTGCTTCCTGTGAAAATATTAAAATACTTTCTAAATGAAAAACAGAGTTCATGAAGTCTCTTATTTACATCTCTCCAAGCCAACACATTATCTCCCCCCCATTAAAGAGCTGTGGGCCATCTGTCCCATCTAGGCTACCAGCTGGTATGATCTCCAGAAATATCTCCTCAATTGTAGGTACTAATTAGGTCTTTCCATATGAACACATTGTAGGTTAACTATTTACAAATACAAATTTTTAAATCCAGTTTCATCTTTGCAGTAAGTGGCTAGATTTTGATATTCACTTCTTTGAAGGTGAGATTCATCTTTGGGAAGTTGACCTGTTTCTACCATTAACATTACTGCTGGTGGGAACCATGGCATGTTTGCTCTCATCCAAAATCAAACTTAGAATTATTATCTCATTTAAGAAAAGGCAATTGTATCAGAAACCAACTATGGGTTCCGAAGGAGTTACAAACAAATTGCCAGATAAATAGGCACTACCAAATGAACCCCAACATAGTGTGTATGATGATGCCATGCAAAACAACCATTGGTTAATTCACTGTTTCCAGCCAGTATTGAACACAACTCTGAATATCCATGGACACTTAATCAAGGCTTAATAATTCCACAGCTAAGTTATAACACAACTCATCTTGGTAAGGGAAATAGTCAAAAAGAAGAGGAAGAAATCAGGAAAACTGAAAAGCTGAAAGAACCACCCCTCTCTCATCACATAAAATGCCTTTAGATAAAAAAGACTTAGGATGAAGAGAACATTCAAAAGCCAAGTCAAAGAGCTTTAGACTTTCTGTAAGTCTTTAGATTCACAAATCACTTCTCCTCCATGACACTCTCCCCGACCCTATCTCCCAATACACAGCCCCTTATTTGTTCTCCCCTTAACCTTTGAACTGAAAGTCCCTTACTATTTTCTCATCCACCTGCTATCCTCTCAAAAGAATCTCTTGCAAGGACCCGCATCTGTCCATCTGCTAAGTCTTGTCCCTTTAACTCTTACTTGATTTCCAAGCTTCTATTAGGGACAATTCTGTGCCTGCCTCTCAGATTTCCTTAGTTCAAATCTTGGCTTTGTTACTACCAGCTTGACCTTGGGAAATTCACTTGACCTTGTCACCCTCAGTTTCCTTAACTGTAAATTGAGGATGATGATATGGAATTTAACCTTAGAAAGCTGTTGTGAGAATGAAGTAATAATACATGTAAAGCTCTTAGAAAAATGTCTCAAAGTATACACTTGATGGATGTTAGCTATATTATTATTATGATGATACCCATGTCTCTAATGACGATTCTTTGCTCTCCTCTCCTATTGGTTACTGTGCTCTTCATGCCTTTCATTCCAATTCCACATGTTAACAGCCTGGCCCATCCTTCGACCCTCAGGAGCACTGCCGTTTCTTCCACTATCTGCCCCTCCATTTCTTAGAATATCATTCTTCCGAAACCTCTAGTGGTTTGCCCAAAACTCTGCCATGTGCGACTCACCTTCTACATTAAATTCCTGAGATTCATATGTATGTCTTAACATATTTATATGTCTGTGCATTCTTGGAGAGCAGGTTCTATTTCCCACTGGCCTGTCCTAATTGAGAACCCTTGGTAAGTACATAACAGATCTGAGGTCAGTACAGTAGCCACTAGCCACATTTTAAATTCATTAAAATAAACTAAAATTAATAATTCAGTTCTTCAGTCACATTAGCCAAATTCTAAATATTCGACCTCCACATGTGAAAACTGGCCCCCATATTGGATAGCACATTTATAGACCATTCTCATCAACACAGAAATTTCTACTGGACACTCTGGCAGTAGATAGGACTTGAATAAATACCTGTTTTATGATTTTTAGAACCCCTCAGGATTTTCCAATTCTTTTTCCCCTAAGTTTCTATTTAAATCCCAGCCAGCCAACACACAGTGCAATATTAGCTCCAGGTACACAACACAGTGACTCAACACCCCACAAACACCATCAGTACCCACCACAAGAAGTGCACCCCCCAATCCCCATTGCCCATCCAACCCATTCCCCTACCCATCTCCCCTCCAGCAAGCACCAGTCTGCTCTCCACCGTCAAGAGTCCATCTCTGGGTCTGCATCCTTTCCCTATGCTCATTTGCTTTGCTCCCCCCTCCAAGTCCTACATGAGTGAAAGCACTGGCATTTGTCCCCCCTCTGACTTATTTCACTTAGCATAATATTCTGTAGTTCCATCCACATTGTTGCAAATGGCAATATTTCAAAATAAAATGCGTCCACACAGAGAAGGAAGCAATCAACAAAACTAAAAGGAAAACTACTGAATGGGAGAAGATATTTGCAAATAACATATTGGATGAAGGGTTATTATCCAAAATATATAAAGAAATTATAAAATTCAACACCCAAAAAGTGAATAATCCAATTAAAAAAAGGGCATAAGACATGAATAGACATTTTTCCAAAGAAGACCTACAGATGGCCAACAGACAAGGAAAGATGCTGAACATTACTTAGCATCAGGGAAATACAAATAAAAACTACAACGAGATAATATTTTTAAAATCCAAAGGGGCAAGCTTTCATTCTGTTTTATGGCTGAGTAATATCCTTCTTTGTATATGTGTATAGATAGATAGATAGATAGATAGATAGATAGATATAGGTATAGATATACATATATAGATAGATACACAGATAGACACATAGATAGATAGATACCACCTCTTCTTTATCCATTCATCAGTCGATGGACACTTGAGCTATTCCCATAGTTTAGCTGTTATAGATAATGCTGCTATAAACCTCAAGGTGCATATATCCTTTTGAATTAGTATTTTTGTATTCCTTGAGTGAATACCAAGTAGTGCAATTGCTGGATCATAGGGTAGTTCTATCTTTAACTTTTTGAGGAACCTCCATACTGTTTTCCATAATGGCTGCACCACTTTACACTCCCACCAACAGTGCAAGAGGGTTCCCCTTTCTCCACATCCTCGTCAATACTGATCATTTCCTGTGTTGTTGATTTTAGCCATTCTGATTGGGGTAAGGTGATATTTCACTGTAGTTTTGATTTGCATTTATTTCCCTGATGATCAGTGATACTGAGCAAAAATATTATTCTTTCAGAAACTCTACCTCACTATTAGCTTTTATGAAACAAATGTTCAAAATGAAAATAAGATTTACATCATCAAGGTAATCTATTCTATAAAACTAGTGAAAAATGCATTTCTGTGTAAGTAGTAATAAGGACGGAACAAGCTAGCTAAAAGAGCATTCCAACATAGGAAACACATTGCCCTCTTCCTCTTCCAAAATGATGGGTAACCCAACTTCTTGGTGGTTCCAGTGTGACCAGTCTCTTAAACCACAGCTAATCCATACAAAATATTCATGCCCAGATTTCTAAATTTCTTCATAAAGTTTCAAATAGAGATTTTCAGGGAAATAAAAGGAAACTGTATCATTTTCTTTGTATCAATATTAGGCAGGGCTATAAAATCCAAGCTTCTCTGAAAGTTCTGGAAGTCCTGTCTGCTTATACGTCCTCCGTCCACACATGCTCCATTGACTGCTGGCCTCCAACCACACTGGCTTTCCTTCAGTTCATGGAAACAATCAGGTTTCCACCTTCTTCACCAACACATAGCTCACAACACACTGCATCCCAAACACTATAAAATTCATTTCTCAACTGTCATTTTGATTTTTACTTCTTCAAAGCTGTCTTACATGACCAGTCAATACAAAATGGTTCCTTCTTATTTCTCCTAATAGTACCTCATTATTTCCTTTCATTTATAATTTGATATTTGTTTCTTAAATTGACTAGTGTCTCCTGCAACAGACATTAGATTTTGTGAACGCCAGGACTATAATGTTTCATTTCCCATTATCTATCCAGCATCTTATGAGGTGGTAGCTACATACTTAAGAAATATTTATTAAGGGACACCGGGTGGCTCAGTCATTTAAGTGGCTGTCTTTGGCTTGGGTCATGATCCCAGAGTCCTGGGACCAAGCCCTGCATCAGACTCTCTGCTCAGGGGGGAGCCTGCTTCTCCCTCTCCCTCCGCCTGCTGCTCTGCCTACTTGTGCTCTATCTCTCTGTCAAATAAATAAAATCTTTAAAAATACATATTTATTAAATGAAGACACAAAATTTCAGATGCTTACTTAATAATATTGGAGAAAACAACAAATAACTTCTAAAGAAAGCAGTTTTAAACTAACTAACCTATTTTTGTGATGCCTCTGTGAGTCTGTGGTGTGAGAAACAAATACATAGAGAGGAAAGTAGAGAGAAAAGTTTAATTTTCAAAATATCACATAAAATTGTAAAAATCTATCCTTTAGTCAAGCTTCTAAGGTCTGAGAGATGTTAACATCTTATTAGAGAGAAAGTTACGAGGTTGTCATTTTTGATATGTAATATGAGATGTGGTCACTTTTAGGGACACTGTGAACAAGGATTCAATCCTCAACGCTCATTATATTTAGTAGCTTAAAATACTGGAGTGATGCCCAGATAAAAAGTGGCAAGATATTTAAGATCGATTTAGCTAACTCATTGCCCTTTGAACAATAAAAAAAAAAAGAAGAAGAAGGCGGCTTTCCATTAAAAGTAATGAATTGTTTTACTCTATTAGTTTGGATTAGAAAGTTAAAAAATTAAAATAAAATAACAGACAACAATAAGAAAATATCAGATGATCACAAAAAAATAGATATCCCTTTGGACCTTCATTTTTCTCTTGTACAGCTCACATCAAATGTCTACAGAATAAATGCTATACAGTACAAGAAATCACTTTTTTTAAAGATTTTATTTATTTATTTGACAGAGATAGAGATCACAAGCAGGCAGAGAGAGAGGAGGAAGCAGGCTCCCAGCTGAGCAGAGACCCCGATGCGGGGCTCGATCCCAGGACCCTGAAATCATGACCTGAGCCAAAGACAGAGGCTTTAACCCTCTGAGCCACCCAGGCGCCACAAGAAACCACTTTAAATTATGCTAAATTTTATGCCTACACAGACACGCACATGGAGCACTGTAACCTTGATTTCCTATATTTGTTGAGTCACATGAAGAACTGCTTTATCTGTAGCCAGAAAACACTTTCTGGAAATGAGTCAACTGGATGCATCACATTTAGAGAAGCATTTAGGCCATATAAATCCATCAGAGGGGTGCCTGGTGGCTCAGTTGGTTAAGCATGAGACTCTTGGTTTTGGCTTAGGTCATGATCTCGTGATGGTGGGATGGAGTCCCGAATTAGGCTCTGGGCTCACCGAGAGGTCTGCTTTAGATTCTCTCTCTCTCTCTCTTCCTCTCAAATAAATAAATATTTTAAAAATATTTTTAAAATTAAAAAAAACAGAATTGTGGACCCTGAATTCATCTGATCAAGAGAAACAAATTACCATCAGAGTAGCAACTAATTCTGCTATCTTTCTCTTTTGTTTTAATTCATGAAGTCAAGTTATGATCTTAATCTAATACAATTTTAGAACTGGAATGGGCTTCAGAAAGTTTCAGATGCTTTGTTTATTTTGCTGTGCCGATAATTTCACATTTGCATCATAACTGGATTTTCCAAAGTTCACTGACATTTCAGTGGGTTTCAATAATCATTAAAGGTTTTTCTTCTTTAATCTAAATTTGGGTCATGCTCATAGAGCTGCTCGCATGCAAACAAACCCATCAGAAAACAGCTGATCTCCACATCATGGGATCATTCTACTTCGACACCCTCAAGTTGCAAAATCATTGTCACTGATAACTGACCATCAGGTATTTTCATTGTAAGAAAGGACACGGAAATTTATTTTCAGCTGTGTCATGTAATTCATTCTAAAGACCACGTCACAACTTGAGGAAAAGAGAGTCTTAATTTGCAACCACTAATTATAAAATATAGGTGTCAATGTTAGCCATTGTTAGTTTAGGAAAACTTGCTATTCTTTCATTTCTATGTAGTCAGTGCTCAGAGACCCAGGTCGATAACCTGGCCTTCTGGCCGTGGTCTTCTGTGTCTTGACCCACAAGTGAAGCACAAGTTTACAGTCAATACAGTTGAAGACCCCTATTCATTCTAATCTCTGACTCTAAGTAAGACATAAACATCATCCTGAAGGTGTCATTGTGGCCTGAATAATTCCCTTGAACTATACTTTTAAGGTCACTGAATTTCTCACCAAGTAATACTAAAAATGATACCTTTTCTTAGAGAAAAGGAAGTCAGAGCCATTCTACTTAAAAATAAATAAAACTTATTTTAAAATTTTACCTACAATTGAAATTTCACAGGAAAATTTTTAAATAGTGGATGGAATTTTTACTTTGGATTTTGAAATATTTTGGAAAAAATGTAAAAATATTAGAATAAGCATTACAAAAATGTTCTACACTGTCTGTATAAATCCTTGAGTATAGAGTAGAATATGTGGTTATATTAATGGGAATGTCTTCATTTCAGAATTCCTTGTGAATGATCATACCCTCATCATTAATTATTAAATAACAGATATTCAATGATGATTAGGTATATAAATGAATGAGTGCATAGATACTTGAAGTATCAGCAATTGCCCGCAATGTTTCATATTATATATAAGTAAACTTCTTGTTTAAAATATTTAAGTTAAAAAATTTTAACCTTATTTTTTTTTTAAAGATTTTATTTATTTATTTATTTGACAGAGAGAGAGAGAGATCACAAGTAGGCAGAGAGGCAGGCAGAGAGAGAAGAGAGAGGAGGAAGCAGGCTCCCCGCTGAGCAGGGAGCCCGATGTGGGCCTCGATCCCAGGACCCCGAGATCATTACCTGAGCCGAAGGCAGAGGCTTTAACCCACTGAGCCACCCAGGTGTCCAAATTTTAACCTTATTTATCAAACCTCTTATTTTAAAATGTCACTATGGGAGAATTTTACTTAAGTAAGGAAGACTCATCTGTCTCACTTGGACTCTTTTTCCTCTTAGCTAACAAATAAGAAAAGCACTTAATAAACATCTTTCTTCTTCCACATCTTTATAGTGACTTTCCTGAAAGAAAGCACATTCGACCTATGCATCTGAAGATAAAAAGTGGCTCAAAATGCAGCTCTGAAGCGAATGATTACAAAATGAAACATAAGGGGAAAGAAGATATCCCCAACTTATTCTGGAAGCAAAATCTGTAATCAGTGAGATTAAGTGGGCATTGACTGTGCATCAGGATTATAAATGAATTCTTCAGGATCTCTACCTGCCAGCTAAACATGTAATTTACCCTGAGACATACGGGATATTATCTTCACAGGATCTAAGACAGAATATTTTCAATTTTCATCATGCTTTCAGAAAATGAAATGGCAAGTAGCATACTGAGACTCTTTCATAAGACAAAAGTAAAACTTTAATTAGTCAGTCTTCAGAGACAGACCCATTCTCCAGAAGGCTTCTTGTGATTTCCTTAAAGTGGATGCAAGGGAGAGGGTTTCTTTCCTCTGGGATTTTATTAAAGACAAATCCAGAGTCCTGACCCAATAATCAAACAAGCAAATACAGCTGCAGGGTACTCAACTCAATGTGTCACCCAGGACTCTTTTGATAATATTGTTCAAAAACAAATGTTTTTACACATAAATCTGTGTCTTACTATTTTTTAACTGCATACATATCTTATGTTTTGCCCCATGGTAAATTGTTAGTTTTTGTGGTGTTCCAATGAGTGGATTATAAAGTGAGAGATTATTTTCCTAGCAGATGGTTTATCTATATTTAAGCAATATAAATCAAACATACAAGGTAAAATATAAGGTTACTACTAGTGCAAAATACTTTATTAAAATATTTTTCCAATCATTTTCATATAAATAAGATATTTGGCCAAAGAGTTAGAGCTTAAATATAACTTTTCTGATTCATTATTATTATTATTATTATTATTATTTTGTCTTTCTTTTTAAATTCAATGATTTATTATTTAGAAATAACACATACAACCCCTGGGGGAAAAAATCTAATTTTCTTTTTTCTTTTTGTAGCTGCCTTATTCTTCCTAAATCTAGAATATTCAAAATCAGTGAGAAAGATCTCTTTACACATATATCATACAAAAGCTGACTTTGTGGAGGGTGTATTATCAATTATAATAACTTCTTGCATTTCTTTAATATATACTTTATTTCAGATTATTTATGTCTATATACATGATAGAAAATTCCTCACATGAATAAATGGGAATTAAACATACCAGAGTTTAACCTGAGCTTTGCTAGATGTTAATGAAAACTATGTATTATATGATTTAATTATTTCAGATAAAAACATGAATTATAAAGAAATTCATACTCTCATCCAGACATAAGACTGGATGATCCTGCCTCATACTCTCATCCAGATATAAGAACGCATACCATTTCTATTCTGTCTTCAGAAGATACAGTCCTTCTAGATCTCCTACATAACAATACAGTGCTAAGTTAAAAAAAAAAAAAGATTTCTTGGACTCCCACCCCAAATACACTGGATGAGAACGGAGTAGGGGAAGGATGTAGAGTCAGAATATCAGTGAGCATATAAGATATTCCCTAAACATACCAAAATGTGAGAATTACCACTTAGCTTGTCATTAAGGTTAAAAAGTTAGAAAAACACTCAGTGATTTAATTTTAAAATTTCTTCCCTCTGTAGAGGGAATCTGGGTAGCTCAGTTGGTTAAGCGCCTGACTTTTTTTTTTTTTAAGGTTTTATTTATTTATTTGACAGAGAAAGATCAAGAGGTCACAAGTAGGCAGAGCAGCAGGCAGAGGGAGAGGAGGAAGCAGGCTCCCCGATGAGCGAAGAGCCCAATGCAGGGCTCGATCCCAGGACCCTGAGATCATGACCTGACTGAAGGCAGAGGCTCAACCCACTGAGCCACCCAGGCGCCCCGCATCTGACTCTTGATATCAGCTCAGGTCTTGATCTCAGGGTTGTGTGTTCAGGCTGGGTGTTGGGTTCCACTCCTTAATACAAATAAAATAAATATAAAATTAAATTAAATTAAATTTCTCTGTGAGGTTTTGATTTTAAAAGATCATTTTTAGGAACTCCTTCCAGTAAATCAAAAAAACTGACCCCTGATTCCTCCCATTCCAATATGTATACCTCTCTACAATGTGAAGTTACAACTCCTCCCACTAAGAGGTGAATATGTAACTCTACCTCTTGGTAGCTGGTCCTGGCCACATGACCTACACTTCAGCCTATAGGACATTAACAAAGGTGAGAGAAACAGAGATTTGGTAAGTGCTTGTGCAACGGGGCTTGCCCTGTCTTGCTGCTACCCTGTGAAGAAATGTGGGTAGCCTGCTAGATGCCAGAGACATATGACATGGTTGCCTCTTTCATGGCAGCCAACGGCCAGACACGGGAGGCAAGCCATCCCTACCGACCTGGCCCTAACCATCTGCCAGCTGACTGCAAGTGTGAAATTGAGCCCAGGAGACACCTGGAAAAGAAGTGCCCAGCTGCCCTCAGCCTGAATTGCCAACCCTTGGTATTTCAAGCAAATGAATGATGATTGCTTTAAGCCACAAATATTGTGAGGGGTTTTCTAAGCAGCAAAAGCTAATTGATATACCCCTCTTCAAAAAAAAGGAAAACAAATAGAAGATGAAGTGTTTGGAGGCAATTTTGGTAGTGGTCAAACTTTACCACACTCTTGCATCATTTCACATTTTTCATTTCAGGACTTGACATAAATGGTAAACATATTCATATAAGGTTAATTGGATTCCAGAAGTTTCTTCCTACCTCATCAAGGGCCACTCAGAGATGTAACCCATTCAGGAAGAATGAGCATTAAGAACAAAATATTTTCTAGGAATAAACATTAAACAAACCCATGCAACTGGCAAAATCGGCTGTGACATTTAGTTTTGACTTTAATAAAGAAGATTTTATTGAAAATCTAAGTTTACTGTGGTCACTGCTTCCTTCCTCACACATCACTTTTATTCCCAAAAAAGGTATCTGTAGAAGACAAAGTGAATTATACTAAATATGGTATTTCTCATCATAATGTTTAAGATATCTGGAAAATCCTACCACTGGGCTGTTTTTACATACAACTTTCATTATTACATTTTCTGTAATTAGTATGATTCTCACTGAGAATCATACTCAATCTCATTGAGATTGCAGATAATGATTAAAAGTGTCAATATGCTTTCAACATTGTTGGAGACCATAAAATACTACATACTATTATAAGAACAATATTATACTGAGGAGTGCCTACTGTGTGCCAGACACGTGGTTAAGCATCAGGGACACTACATTTTAGCACGGAAAACAAGACAATTTTCAGTGTTAATAAGTTCCGTGAAGAAAACAAAAGAAAAACAAAATAAGTTCTGTCCTCCAAAAGAAGACAATGTGAAAGATCATGGCAGATAAAATAGAATGGAGTATAAGGACTTCTTGGGAAGGTGATATTTAAGATGAGACCTGAACAGAAAGAAGGAGCCAGTCATGCAAATTTTAAAGAGGGAAAGTAGCAAGTTCAAAGACCTAAAGTAGGAATGAAATTGGCCTTTTTGGATTCAAAAAGATGGTTGGTGTGGCCAAAACCTGGTGAGCTAGAAGGAAAGTGCTAAGAGATAAGATTAATATCATATACAGTGGTTGGGGCAGGTGGAGTTTCACGAGTCATCAGAAGTCATCCAGCTCTTATCTTAAATGTCTATGTATAGATGAAACGTACACAAGTCATTTCTGACAGGGGAATATGGGGGTTTTGCTTGCCAACAGAAGTACTTGAATTTCAAAATCCACCATAAGTATACAAGAAGCATGGATAGTTAACTGAAGAAATGCAACAATTACATAACTGATAACTAAATGAGTAAGAATCCAGAAGTACTTAGAAATGCAGAATATTTCTATAAAAGAGTCACCATCCGAGTTAAAATATCCTTTAAGTACTTCCTCAACTCTTCCCACCAGGTACCTTGGGCTTAGTATATTAATACAGTAATAGAGGGCGCCTGGGTGGCTCAGTGGGTTAAAGCCTCTGCCTTCGGCTCAGGTCATGATCTCAGGGTCCTGGGATCGAGGCCGCATCGGGCTCTCTGCTCAGCAGGGAGCCTGCTTCCTCCTCTCNTCCTCTCTCTGCCTGCCTCTCTGCCTACTTGTAATCTCTCTCTCTCTGTGTCAAATAAATAAATAAAATCTTTAAAAAAAATAAAAAAATAAAAAATAATACAGTAATAGAACAAAAACAACAAAAATTACATAAAGTGTATAACTAGTCAATCAAGTGTTGTTGTTGTTTTTAATTTAAGAACTTCTACAAGGGTGCCTGGGTGGCTCAGTCAGTTGATCATCTGACTCTTGATTTTGACTCAGGTCCTGATCTTGGGGTCATGGGCTCTGGGCTTAGTGGGGAGTCTGCCTCTCCCCCTCTTGCTCTGCCTCTCCCCCTACTTGAGTGTGAGCTCTCTTGCTCAATCACTCTCTCTAAAATCAATAAACATATCTTTTAAAAAAATTAAAGAACTTGTTCAAACCAGTCCAGGAGAAAAGCTACAGGATTTAATTAAAATTAAATGAATGGTCACTGAAATAGAACTGTTTTAGCAAATTAGTGCTCAAACATATTAAAGATATTATGATCTGTGGAAAAAATAAAGATAAATAAAAGTTAGCAAGTCATCTAAAATCCAATAACTCTACAAAACATGTGATTGGAAATTAGAGAAAACTTTTTCTCATAAGTATAATTTATTTCTCCTAAACTAGCTATACAAATTATATTATTTACATATCAGAATTGAGTGAATAAGTAGAAATGGTTATGTTTTAGTTGAAAAGAGTTTGAGACTTAGAGTAAATATTGAAAGCCTAAAAATGATGGCAGATGGAGACTTAAAAGAATTTTTCAAGTCTGCACAATAGAAATGTTTAAAATATACAGAACTGAGTAACAGGAAAAATATTATAATGGAAATGCATGTGAATAAACTGATTTGTAATGTTATTGCTTCTTTTTTTTAATATTTTTTTAAATTTATTTTTATTTGACAGAGACATAGAGAGAGAGCACAAGTAGGCAGAGCAGCAGGCAAAGGGAGAGGGAGAAGCAGGCTCTCTACCAAGCAGGGAGCCCAACTCGGGGCTCGATCCCAGGACTCCAGAATCATGACCTGAGCCAATGGCAGTCGCTTAACCAACTGAGCCACCCAGGCACCCCATTTTATTGCTTCTTTACATGCAATATTTTGGTAATGTAATGGATTCCCTCACAAAGTAAACTTAAGACTATATCATAAAATAATAGCCCAATTTGTCAATAACATGAATGTGTATAAACAATAAAACTTAGACACAAAATAAGTTCCATTTGTGTTTAAATGTTTTAATTAAATAGGTGCTCAATAAAATCTCCATTCTATTGTAAAGAAAAATGGCCCATTTTGTTCATCTCAAATTCCTTCATAAAAATTTATAAAACTGAATTTAGCTCCTATTTTCAACTAGTAGGAAAAAAAATAAAGAAGCAACATAGGAGACTTGGGAACAATGCAAAAGAAATGGAATTAAAAACATACTTCTTGGGGTGGCTAGGTGGCTTAGTTAGTTAAGTGTCTGCCTTTGGCTCAGGTCATGATCCCAGCATGCTAGGATCAAGCCCAGTGGCAGGCTGCCCACTCAGCTGGGAGTCTGCTTCTCCCTCTCCTTCTGCTCCCCTCACATTAGTGCTCTCTCTGAAATAAATAAATAAAATCTTTAAAAAAAATACTTCCTGGGAAACTAAAATGTCTAACAGTGTAGAAGAGACAATCATAATGCTTAATAAAATATTTATAAATTTCTAACACACTAGTAAGTTGAAACAAAGAAACTTAGAGAGGCCAAAAACAAAGTTCAAGCAGAAATTAGTAGATAACAAGCACCAATGTTTGCTTTTATCCTGAAGGTTTCTTTTTCTTTTCCTTCTTTTTTTTTTTAGATTTATTTATTTATTTGAGATAAAGAGAGCAAGCAAGCAGAGGGAGGAACAGAGGGAGAGAGAATCCTGAAGCAGACTCTCCATTGAGTACAGAGCCTGATGCAGGGCTGACCCCAGGACCCTGAGAGACCATAACCAGAGCAGAAATCAAGAGACAGCTGCCCAACTCACTGAGCCACCAGGCATCACTATCCTGTAGGTTTCTAACAAATTCCAGAAAACCTGCTTTACGATTCTTCTTTGCGGGGTAAAAAAAAAAATTCTTCTTTGAAAGATATCCAAAGCACAGAGGACAGGAAATCTCCACATAAATATAGAACCACAAAGTTGAAGAAAAAATAATCTTGTCACACAAAAAAGGTTAGCAAGGAAACATGCCTGTTTTGAATCTGTCACTGAATTGAGGGAAAATAAATAAAGTCTCTTGAGGATTCATAACCACAAGCTGGACCTCATATGGATTCACAGTCTAAATTTACTCTACTGTGCCAGAAAAACAAAACAGCAAGCCAAGTACTTAATTTAAAGTGTTACCATTGTGGTGATGCTCCCTGATGTCTGAAATAACAAATAAAAGCTTCCTCTAGAAGAAAACTCCTCAACCCAAACCTCAAGAATACCATATATAAAGTTTTAAATCAAATGAGCATTTTTAATTTAAAAACAAGAAAAAAGTTACAACTAAAGAGAGGCAGGGGGAAGAAAAGACAGATTCAGACCCACTTAT
This sequence comes from Ailurus styani, assembly GCA_002007465.1. Taxonomy (NCBI): domain Eukaryota; kingdom Metazoa; phylum Chordata; class Mammalia; order Carnivora; family Ailuridae; genus Ailurus; species Ailurus styani. The sequence goes on along the minus strand of LNAC01000011.1, from coordinate 4,778,621 downwards.
TGGAACTATCTTCACAGGATGCTAAATATATATACTGTCAAAAAAAGGAAAATATAATTGTAAATATGGCATAGAAGAGACTCATCTTTATAAATAACTGAATATATTTAAAAATCTAATACCCTTTCTAAAAATAATATGTAGTAATTGAAATTAATCCTCATAAAAATGACTAAACAGATTAGAAGAGAATATTAGAATTGTAAACTGGGAAACAGTTTCAAAGAATTCACCCCAAATAAAGCAAAGAGGAAAAAAAAAGATATGGGAAATAAGACAAACATTGGGTGCCTGGGTGGCTCAGTGTGTTAAAGCCTCTGCCTTCAGCTCAGGTCATGATCTCAGGGTCCTGGGATCAAGGCCCACATCAGGCTCTCTGCTCAGCAGGGAGTCTGCTTCCTCCTCTCTCTGCCTGCCTCTCAGCCTACTTGTGATCTGATCTCTCTGTGTCAAATAAATAAATAAAATCTCTAAAAAAAAAAAAAGAAATAAGAAAAACATTTAAGACACACCAAGGTAGCCTAAGAAGATCAAACACACATAAATGAATTTCCAGAAGATAATAAAAAGAGTGGAGAAGCAAAAATATTCAAAGAGATAACAGAAATTTCTAAGCTGCTGAAAGACGAGAATCCTAAATTCTAGGAAAACTATAAACTGAAAACAATATAAATAAAAAAGAAACTCATTCCAGATACATATAGTGAACCTATGGAATATCGAAGACAGTGACAAGATCTTAAAGCAGACAAAAGAAAGACAAAAGAAAAGTCTGATCATTTAAGGCTGGATAGCAATTAGAATTAGAATGAGGACTGACTTCTAAATAATAATAAAGGCAGCATGAAAAAATGTCTTCCAAGTGCTGAGAAGAAAATAAAATTATATACTCAATCCCATTCTCCAAAACTAAAACTGAATCAATGAAATATCAAACAAAAGCCAAAATAGAAGGTTTACCACAAATGGAGGCTAAGATAATCATAGATATACTTAAGGCTGAAGGAAAATTATACCAGATGGGAGTTTTGAAATGCAATAAGAAATGATGAGAAATGTGTTAGTTAATATTTTGGTAGCTCTGCAAAAATACATATGGGAGAAAAGCAGGATGAAATGAAAATAGAGGAAAAAACAGCACTGAGATTGCAAGACAGTGATGGCCAGTTATGTGTCCTTAGATCTTCATATAACTCAAAAGGATGGGCACACATATTTATTAATGTTCAATTTTACTAATTATGTAAATGTAAGTAATGTACACTTTTCATTAAGTAAATGTAATGTTCACTCTTACTAATTTAAAAGTAACTACTGAGAGAATGAAAATTTCCAAACAAAAGGAAGAAATTTAATTGAAAACAAGAAGAAAAATCTAAAAGAAAGCAATTAGAGAAAAAAAGAAAGAAAGGGAATAGGAAAAAAGGAATAAGGAAAAATCATAAATAATATAGAAACAAATCCAAAGATGTCGGCAAACAAAATGAATAAAAATGGAGGAAAGAATCCAAGCTCCATGCTGACTATATAAGACCTGAAACATAACATCAAATGGTTGAAAGTAAATATTTGGGGAAAAAAATATGTCAAGCAAAACACAAACCACAAGAAAACAAAATAAACTTCAAGGATGTAAAAAACTGTTAAAGAGAAGGACAACAAAATAACAAAATTTTCCTTTCACCAGGAAAATATAACAATTCTGAATATGCATACACTCTAATAATATACCCCCCATAATACATAAAGCAAAAAAATGAATGACATGGTAATGATGAAAAAATCAATGGTGCCTTACAAATGTAAAGATCAGAGAGAAATTGCTAAAGCTACAGAAAATATAAATAACATAATGAACAAGCTGGCTGAAATATACATACATTGAACAACTTTAAATTTCTAAAGCATTGCTGATGTTTTCAGTGTTACCAAGTAAATCTAACAAAAAATACATACATCTTAATGGAGAAATTAAAACTTTGTTAAAAGGTAATGAAGACCTAAAAAAGGACTGAAAGCTCCATGTCCATGTATAAGGAGATTCAATAAACCTCAACAGTATTTTCCAAGGAATTCAACTTTGTAAAGCTTATCTGAAAAAGAAAAGGGACACAAGACACACTCAAGACACACTTAGAAAAAACAAAGTAGAAAAGGTAATTGGCAATAAATAAAGATTTACGGTGTGAGCAATGCTGATAAGGGGGGAGGCTGAGCATGTGTGGGCCTGGGGGGCATGTGGAAAATCTCGGTACCTCCTTCTCAATTCCAGTAAACCTAAAGCTGCTCTAAAAAAAATAGAAAAAAAATCAATAGATTTTAAATGGCCTACCGAAAATAAAAAAAAAGATAGTTATTACCTCATTAGTGATTTGATAAAAGTAATTTAACTATGAAAAACCACTGTTGAGCTACTTAACCACCTCCAAAATGTGAAATTGTCTAAGAGTACACCAGATGACCATGTGAATCAATCCAAGTTTTCAACAGTTATTGGTGAGGGCGCAGTAAGATGGTAAAACAACTTTGGAAAACACTGGAGCATTATAAAGTTTAACATTTTCATACCCTATAACCCAGTAACTCTTCTCTGAAGAAACACTTGCACACATGCATCGGAAGGCGTGCACGGGAAGGACCTCTGCTGTCTGTAATGTAAAAGCCAGAAGCAAACCAAATTTCAGTGAAAAATAGAATGAATAAATGGAATGAGGTATATTCATCCCATTCAATACTCAAAATGAATGGACCACAGGTAACAGCTTCCATATGAACTGACCTCAAAAACATACGGAGCAAATGAAACGGTCACAAAAGAATATATATAGTATACCTCAACTTTCTACAGTTCAACTATACACAAAACTAAAGCTATATTGCTTATAGGTACAGGCAAAGGTGGTAAAACTATAAGGAAAAACAAGGCAGAATTCAGGGTGGTAGTTACTTTGGGGGGTACTGGTTGTGAAATCACTGAGGTACAGACAGAGGCCCCCTAAATTACCTGCTATGTTTTACTTTTGAGTTGGAAAATGGGTACATAGTTTTCTTTTTTTTTTTTTTTAAGATTTTATTTATTTGACACAGAGAGAGATCACAAGTAGAGAGGCAGGCAGAGAGAGAGGAGGAAGCAGGCTCCCCGCTGAGCAGGGAGCTCAACGCGGGGCTCCATCCCAGGACCCTGAGATCATGACGCGAGCCTAAGGCAGAGGCTTTAACCCACTGAGCCACTCAGGCACGTGCATTTTGTTAATTTTTAATTTACACATTTATATATGACATACTTCATAACAAAGTTTTTTTTTAATCACACAGAAAAATGAACACAAAAGACTCTACTGTATTTCTTCATGACATGCCCTTTCTTCTTTAGACACCCTGGGAAACGCAATTAGTGTACATCAACAGCTTTTGCCTGAAAGTAGCAAGAGTAGAAAGGAGATAATTGCCTCACCTCTATCTGTGATTCGTAAGCTATCACACCAGGAAAACCTGGGGGTTCCATGCTTCCCAGAGATGTCCTAATTTTCCAAGTTTTAACCCAACAGAATGGTGTTACACTTCATTTTATTCTACATCAGGTGTACATTTTCGGGAAAAAAAAGTATATTGAAAAAATCACAACAACACATGGATGTTGGTAAATTTGCAGTTGACGAGATCTCTAATATCCTGTTTTAACATGACATCTATTTCATACTGTAAAAGGAACTGTTCCCTAAAGGAAAGGAAAGAGTTGCTATAGGAAGGAGGAATGAGAAGTCCCTTGTTACAATCTCGTAAAAAGCAAAGAAGCTTCTTCTAGAAGCCCCCAACACATATTTTCTGAGTTCAACTATTTCCATGGTCTAGTCCCAATCCAGGAGCTGGAAGGATTTATCTTTTCCCAAAGTATAAAGGTTTTGTGGGGAAGATTTGGAAGCTCAAACATTAGCTGTGGTAAATACCAATACGCATGGGCAGAGACACCAAACAGACCACAAATTCAACAACCTCTCACTTTGAGATTTCCATAGGTTTTCCATACCCCGCCTCCCCAACAGCTCATAGGCATAAATAATTGGATAGATCCATAGAAGTTGTTCATTTAAATTCATTTAATTGAGATAGCATACAAAGAAAATTTTATAAATTGGATTTTTGGACCCTGAATTATCCAAAGTTGATTACCTGCCACAGCTAGTGAATAGGCCTTTCTTAGAAATCCCATCAATATCTCTATCAAAAGAATATCTTAAATTCTTTTGGGCAGCCCTGGGCCAATTATCTCCAGGCACATTTTTCTCCCTATGCCTGTCATTTAGTGGAATTACATTAAATTTTGTGAAAAGCACCCCATAAATAATGAATTAGGACAAAAATAATTCATTACTCACTTACATGCCATAAAATATTAAATACAAAATTAAGGATGAAAAAGCAATTTCTAATTCACATACTTTATAGCAGATAATAAGACCTATATCTTCTGCTATACTGTGGAAAAGGAAATATTCCACTTATTTCTTTTCAGACTCCAGAAGGTAGAAAGAGGAGAGAAAATCCCTTTTACCCTCAAATCCTGGGAGCAGCAGTAACTAAGAGGACCCCATAAAGGTGGCATGAAGAAAAGTCAGGAGACCAGGGTGCCAGGTCTTCTGCCACCATCTCTGCAGTCTTGAAAAAAATCACCTAAACTCCTGTACTGTAGAGTTGAGGCTATTGCACTAGATGAAAGTTAAGGCCCCACCCACCCTGGACTAGCAAAGCATGGCGCCGCCTGACTCTCCCATTGGGAAAATGATCCGAGAGCATGGTCTCAGGGAGAACCAACTTCTCATCTCAGCCAACTAAGAGTGAAATTCCTTCCTTAATGAATTTCTTCTATGTATTCCAGTTCTCTGCTGGTCTGTCATCATTTTACATCTACCAATATGTAAAGTATGGTCATATCCCTTTTATGAATTCACACTAGATCCTATTTTAAGTGCTGATATCACTTAAAATAGTTTAACCATCAGTATCAAGTCCTGGGCTGAACCTCCCATGACTTTCCTTTGGCCACTGTAAAAAGATACACATTTATATTTATGGGGAGGTAAATGCAGTTTGGGGTTCTGGGTCCTTTAAGTTTAAAAAAAATAACATTTCTGTACTTAAGGAACTACAAAAATTTCTGCCCATAATACATTCAAAGTAATGAAACAAAATTACTCTTGAATATACTATATTCTATTATTTATGATAGCTCTATGATATTTACTACTGTAGATGATTTTCTATGAATTCCGCTCAAGTAGTTCAATTACTTTAAATATAGTAAGCAAGAAAAAAGTTTTTAAGAACACAATTGGATTTGTTGAACTACATTAAAATTATCCTTTAGAAGGCAATATGCCTCTAACATTTTTGATGAAGATAAAATACTCAGTTTCCTTGAAATTTATACTCTTTCAACATCGAGTTTCATTAAATTTAAAAGTTATTATAAATGGGTAGATATTGAAGCATTTATGTTCATATGGAAAATGTAATTGAGTGAATAATACATCCACATTAAAATCTTAATAAATAGCATTATGATGTTAGACTTCACAAGTTATTATTTAAATTAGATAATAATTTGTTTGGATTAAAGTTCATGTGATACAACCAGAGTATAATAAAAACTGAAGTTGGGGGCGCCTGGGTGGCTCAGCGGTTTAAAGCCTCTGCCTTCGGCTCAGGTCATGATCTCAGGGTCCTGGGATCGAGGCCCGCATCGGGCTCTCTGCTTGGCAGGGAGCCTGCTTCCTCCTCTCTCTCTGCCTGCCTCTCTGCCTACTTGTGATCTCTCTCTCTCTGTCAAATAAATAAATAAAATCTTTAAAAAAAAAAAACAAACTGAAGTTGGAGCTCTCTAAATCTTCTAGAGGAATTTTTTTCCTGCCAAACGGAAATAANTACTTGTGATCTCTCTCTCTCTGTCAAATAAATAAATAAAATCTTTAAAAAAAAAAAAAACTGAAGTTGGAGCTCTCTAAATCTTCTAGAGGAATTTTTTTCCTGCCAAACGGAAATATATATAAGTGAGGTGATTCACTTTCTCCATCTTTTCCATAAACGAGAGAATACCTGTACTCTTGCACAAGTATATCCATTTTTGAAAAATGTTAAGCAACAGTAATCAGAGAATCGAATCTGCCATGGGACAAGAATAGCTGTGAGATAAAGAGGTGCCATGTGGGTTATCGGGCAAAGGAAGATGCCATAAATCTCCAGCTCAAATTATGGGGAAGTGCCTTCTCCCTGCTCTGCATCCTGCCAGTCTCAGGAATTTCAAGACAGCTTAGTTTCCTGGTTAAGAGCTTGCATCCCAAAATCCCTGTGTGGCTTTTTTTGGAGGACTCTTCTGTTATTACCATACTTCACTCCACATCAGCCTTCAACATTCCAGAGAATCATGAACATAGGGTCATTCACAACAGACTTGTAAGTCAGGTTTAGGTTAATACAGAAAGGTTAGGATATGGTTAGTACAGACAATGACTGAAAATAGATTATCAGATATGACTGGGCTAAAGCTCCATCAACCACCCTCGCCATGAGGAATGCCATGTTGGCTGTGACCCTCCACAGAGCCCGGACATTCCACATTCATGGGGCTCCTCTGTTTCTTCTTTTCACTGGAGACAACTCTGCACAGGCCACTCTCTGAATTTCCAAATGCTTTTCATTTTCTATGCACAACAATTCGCCCTTCCATATTGTGCCATATTCTTCTAGAATATACATTTTAGGGAGGGTGGGCGCTGCTGAAGGAGTCTGAGAGGAGCTCAGAATTCCTGTCTTGAACCAAAGTAGCTCGTTATGGTCCATATCTGTGTTTTCTTCTGTCTAGCTTACATTCCTCCTCATAATAATGGCACCTCAAGTTGGCTTTGAGAAGCTAGCTCCTCCATCCCCACCCCTGAATAATATGTTGGTGGGGTTCTTAATGAAGAAGCTTGTTCTCCCCTCCCCAGGGCCAAGGTGTGGGCATATGACCCAAACGAGTCTTTGAAATTATATTCTCTTAATACCTTTTCGCTAGAATTTTTTTCTTGAGTAGAGTGACAGAAAGACCTAAAAATGGCCAGTCCTCATCCCTCCGATGGCATCCTGGAAACATTACACATGAATTCCTGATGCCCAGAACTTCACAGAGGCTTTGGTTCGTATTGTTTCCAAAGCCAATGTCTCAGAATTTTCTTCAATTCTGTGAGCTACCCTGTCTTATCAATAAATCCCTTCATTGCTTCTGTCATGAGTCACCAGTTTCAACTGCTTACAAACAACTCACACTGACTAATAATACTGAGATACTATCCCAATAAAGATCCATCTGCTCTGAAGTTGTTACTACCTAGTATGTGAAAGGATTAATTTTTTAAAGATTTATGTATTTTGGAAAGAGAGAGAGAGAGCATGTGAACATGGTGGGGGGGGGGAAGAGGGAGAGAGAAACTCTTACATAGACTCTGTCTTGAGTGTGGAACCAGAGGAGGAGGTTGATCTCACAACCCTGGGATCACAACCTAAGCCAAAACCAAGAGTTGGGAGGCCTAACCGACCGCACCACCCAGGCACCCTGGGAAAGATAATTTTAAACTGCCTTTTATTTACCTTCTAAATACTTATTTCAAAATGCTTTAAGCAATAACTACAAAAAAAATTTTTTTTTTGCTGAAGCTATCCTTGAAAACTTTTAGGAAGAGCTCTAAAGTATGTTCTTTCTTTAATTCTTATAATGCTCATGACCCAAAGCAGTGATCCTCAGCATTTTCATAGTTGGGCCATTCTATCACTTTCCTTTCTTAGGCAATTGCTTTTAAAAAGGTCCATACAGACCATTTAATCCAAAGTCAGCAACTCAAAAGAAATTCTTTCATACCATTTCTAATAGATAGCAAATTGGTCTCTTTTGAAACACTCATTAATCTATTTGATTAACCCGTTCCATTTTAATGAGACCTTATAACATTATTCTTCATGTTGAGACAGAATTTGACTTGCCATTTTCTTCCCCCTCTCCATATCTCTTTTCCACTTCGTACTCACCCAGAAATTTCTACCTATAGATTCTATTTCTCCATGAGCAATGACTTCCACATGCCCATCTTCAATGATTTCAAGATGGCTATCCAATTTTATGGAACATATCCTTGTGTTCCTAAAATATGCCATGCATGTGACTGAACCATATGAAATCTACAGGTAAAATGGTCGTTTTAAAAGTCACTGAAGAGTCCTTAAAATAAATGGCTATCCACACTGTCAAAAAGTCTAGGATGAAGATTTTTTAAAATAAGCTCTGAGATAAATAAGGATTAATTATATATAAAATGTTACACTGGTTCCTTTATTAAAAGAGTCTATTTCTAGTGCGCTTAAGATTATCTATAAACATAGTATTGCTATAGCTTCTGGCTGTCAAAAAAAGCTGTTTTTTTTTTTACTCAGCAGTGAAATAAAGATGGCTTCTTTCAGCAGCAAAATCTGTGTTGTTAGAGACTACGGGAACTCACCTCCTCAGGAATCCTTCTCTCAAAAGTTGATAGCAATTACAAGAAACCACATGCCTTGGAAGAAGCTGTGTATACCAAAAAAAGATTAATAAAAAGCTCTGAAACTTGCTGGGATAATTTATTCATCAATAAACTGAGTTATCTGATAATTCAACTCTCTAAATAATTCTCCATGCCTTGATAACTTCCACAAGATAACTAAGAATTTCTAAAACATCTACCATGTATGTCCTCTGACAAGAGGTTTCTCATAACGTTATCTCATTATAAATTTGACCTACATTTTAAAAGTACAAATACTTCTAGACTACATTTTTGGAGCCCCAACAGAGATGCTCTTACTTTTTCTGAACATTCCATGTCGCAAATTCCAGCTGGTATGTATTTTCACCTAATACAAATTTCTGACAAGTAATATGTGCCCTTGAATAGGACTCATTACTCCAAGTATAACTCTCCCTAATATTATGGTAGCATCATACAATGGTTACAGTCCAGGGTTAGAAGTCAAAACCTCAGGTTTCCAACCAGGCTCTGCCACTTCTATTCCTCTCTATGCCCCAATTTTCTCATCTATAAGTGAAGATAATCATTGTCATAAGGGACAGTAGCAGGAAAATGTTTATCTGTAGCCCAGAAGGCTGACCTAAAGCCTGCACGGTTTTGCTAAGGACTGAATACATGCTGGTTGCTACATTTTCTGAGTCCCACAACTGCCTATATATATGTCACGGTTAATATCAAACTGAATAAAATGCACTAGAGGAATATTACAAAAGTAGTTTTACTAGGAGAAATTCAAAGAAATTTGAAGAAACTTTGTAATCTGATACTCCCAGCATGCCCCCTTCCCTTTGATGGCTAAGTGTGTAACCGCCAGCCTTGCACAGCAGAAAATGCAGTTCTTTCTGCCCATGGATCCTGTCCCCATCCTCTGCTACTTAAATAAACTTACTAAATTGTACTATGAAGATCTCAAGAAATTTTTCTTGACCACTGTACTGGATGACCTCACATCAACTGCACCATATTTATCGGGTTGCTGTGAATATATAGCGTTAGTTGCAAAGGACTCACGATGGCCCCTGGCACATAAATAGTACAATATAAAAATTAGTGTTTCATAGCCTATCCCGGTAGTAAGAGAATTTTTTTATCCAAAATATGGTTTTTTTTCCTTTTATATTATTGCAAAGTGGATGTTACAAAAATTCTCATAAAAGTGAGCTAAAATCCCCCAAATCCTGCAAAATATGTTATTCATATATCGTCTCATAAGCCATACAATCAGACCAATTAATTTTATAAAATATTATTCACCTTGTTAATTGGCATCTTCAGAAAATGAAATGAACACTTAATAATAGCTATTGCTATTTATTGTGAGAATGTTAGGAATACAACCCAACGGGCGCCTGGGTGGCTCAGCGGGTTAAAGCCTCTGCTTTCATCTCAGGTCATGATCTCAGCGTCCTGGGATCGAGGCCTGCATCGGGCTCTCTGCTCAGCAGGGAGCCTGTTTCCTCCTCTCCCTGTCTCTCTGCCTGCCTCTCTGCCTACTTGTAATCTCTCTCTCTGTGTCATATAAATAAATAAAATCTTAAAAAAAAAAAAAAGAATACAACTCAACTCCTAACAAAATTACCATTTCTGAATACCTTCTATCTTCCAGATACCTCATCAAGGAATTTCTACTGTATTTCACTTAATCTTCCCATGAACAATTATGAGACATATTTCTATCTCCACTTTACAAATAAGGAAACCAAGGTTTAGGCAACACAGCTACTCAACAACGTGGCCAGAATTCGAACCTGATCTCACACAAATTTCATGTTCGAAACTAAAAGGTATAAGTCCAAAATCTTATAATAGTTTAACCTTCATGATAGAGGCAGCGACATGTGTTGATGACATTAATCTACTGGGAAACTCTCTTTAATATTATCTTCCAAATAATATTCTCTCCATATCAAGTAAATAATTATGTTCATAACATGGAAATTCATACTGGTTATTTAGCTTAACTATTAACATATTATTTGCAGCTTGAGTTGACTGGCTACCAACAGATTTTTATTTAAATAGATACCGGTCTGGTAATTCCTAAGATCCTAATACCTAGAGCCTTGAGTATCACTTTCTCTATATTTTTCAAAACATAAACTTCTACCCAGTTCTGAGTTCAAAATTACTTATGTTCCAGTGAGAATTCTGAGGAGTCATTTCACAGAGTAGGTAAAAGTGGTTTATGATTAAAGCATTTGATCGGAAATGTTTATTGTACCAGCATAGGGCACTTATAATTGGACCAAGGTTCAAGTTTTCTCTACTCACTCATTTATCTGGCCTTGGAAAACACAAATACTCTTGCCTGATAATATAAGAGTAAAGACAACATAACATGGTATTATTTATGAGGCAGTCAGATTTTAGTCCCTTTTCCTGTTTAGAACAGCTAGAAATTAGAACTCTAAAATAAAAAAAAAAACAGCCTCTGAAAGGAAGCATGGCAGAAGTAGCTAAGGTAAGCAGAATTCTTGGTTTGTTTCAAGTTGACTGCCAGTCTTGGGAGAAAGAATGTTCTTACCGGCTGGTCAAGCCAAATCCAAGTGTGTGGAAGTGTCATAAGGAAAACAGGGAAATGTTTAAAAGGAAGGAGAAGGACGAGTGAGTGGGAAAGAAAAAAACCAGCCTAGAGCTGAAGCACCCAATGACATGAGCAGTAGGGACGCTTTCAAACACGTAATGAGAACAGCAAGAAGACTGACTTGACAGGACTGATAGGAACAGTTTGGGGGAGAAGGAGTAACACCATTTTAGTATGTGCAATGGGAAGTTTTCAATAAATGGACAAGGTAGCCTTGAACACTTCCATAAACCTCACAGGATACTGCTTTACTATAACACTTGGGTGAAAATGTCCAAAAGTCTCCTAATACAGCACAGAGTTGATACACAGATATGCACAAGGGTACCTGAATTAAGAAATAATAATAATAGGACTTTCACTCAATTCAATTCCAACATTTGCTAATTGCCTGTCTGCGGCCCTAAGCTTAGGAACTATTAAGAAACAGATTATGAAAGATTTCTCCCCAGAGAGAGTTTCCACTACGTGTTCTCATCCATTCCACACTCTATTAAGTACTTATATTGTGAAAGCGAATGTCCTGGGTATTACTGGGGAGACAAAGAGAGTGAAGGATGATGCCTTGAAGAAACTCACAGCATTTCAGGGGAATAGAAGACATACACACCCAAGCAATTATAACATAAGATAGAAAAAGTATCCCCCAAGAATACAGGAAAAAGGGACAGAGGTAATAGGTGGGAACGCAGAAATATTTAATATCATTCTTCAACCTACACAACTAGATATAAGTTTGTACATGTTGTATGCGTCAAATGTTTTTAAAGAAAAAATGGAATGTTAAAAAAACAGAACAGATGCATAGAATTTGTAAATGCAGAGCTAAGGAAAATGAGCTGGTTGGTAAACCATGACAGACAAAAATCAAAGGCATCATTCTGGTGGTCAACTCCAAGTGTGGAGTTACTTTGCTCTTTACTGAGTATTCTTTTCTTTATCTATCATACATCCACACCATTCTAACTGCAATTTCTGTATTCCAGGACAGTAGGGCATAGCAATCTTTATCTTTCTGCTAGTTAACATGTATTTGTTTTTGTTTTTTTTACCCCACTTGCCTTACCAAATCCACTGATGGGGTGAAAGAAATCCAAGAATCGCTCATTTCATGAATTACCTTAGGCATTTTAAGAAAACCTCATTCCAAAATCTAAATGTTTTCCTTCTTTATCTTCATGAGACTACATATCAGGACACAGTTTTCATAAAGTCTTTTTATTATTAAATAAAATATAGGTGTTTTATGTTACAATGAATTGATAGCCCACTATATCACTTGTCCGAGGATTGTATAAAGCATCATAAAAACATTTCTAAAATAACACTGCATATTTTGATTCAGCCATGGTTTATGATTTTAATCTAGGAAGTAACACCTAACAGGCAGGATGGTTAAATCACACACACACACACACGTATCTATTCATCTGTTTGTTTCTAGATGCTAATTCTGCTTCCTTATGGTGAGCAATGGTTCCCAGTATCCCAGCTTTATTATCCTAACACAGGGTCAGGCAACTGTTTCTATAAAGGGCCAAACAGTAAGTATTTTAGGCTTCACAGGTCACACAGCCCCTGTCACAATTAGCCAACCCTGCTGACATAGCACCGAAGAACCACAGACAAGATGTAAATTAATGACTGTGGCTGTATTTTAATTAACTTTATTTATGAACACTGAAATTTGAATTTTGTATAATTTTACAAGTCATTGAATACTCTTTTTACTTTTTTCCCAACCAGTTAGAATAACGAAAATATTCTTAGAATACCAGCATCATAAGAACAGGTGGAGAGCTGTAGTTGTCTCATTTGCCTACCCCTTTCCTAAGACGCAATCATGATTCGAAGGCAATTCTTCTCTAAAGGCATTAGAACAGGGTGCCTCAGTTGGTTGAGCATCCAATTCTGATTTTGGCTCAGGTCATGATCTCGGGGTCATGAACTCAGGGCCGTGAAATGGAGCTCTGCCTTGGGCTCCATGTTCAGCACAGAGTTTGCTTGAGATTCTCTCTCTCTCCCTCTGCCCTCGCCCCCCATCATTCGCATGTACTCTGAAATATCTGTCAAAAGTGTTTACCTATATTTTTGATTTGCTTGCATGACATAATAGGAAGTTATAGGACCTTGACACTTTTTTAAATAACAAATTTATCTTTCATAGCCTATATCAGTGGTACATGGTGAGAAAGTTAACCCTTTCAATTTTACATACAACTTGGCCCAAGATTCAATTCCTGTAACTTGGAGTTGGAAATCCCTGCAAAACACACTCAGGTTCATCAACACAAGGAAACCCAGGGCCTAGACGGTGCTTCAAGAAGATTCTTCTGAGCTATCTAGATAATCCTTCTGCAGCTTCCCCAATACAGTTTGCTTCTTGTTTGTTTTCTAGATTTATGACAGCTCTAAGCTTGCCATGCCTCAGCCCTGGGCTTGGTGAAATGTGTGGCTCAATATCTTTTAGTTTCCAGTAAGTATCTGTTCAGAGATTCCTCCCCACTGTGATCTTTCCCTCAATAATAATCATATAAAATGTGTTCTGGTGCCTGTACTACCTCTTTCTAGGTTTTTTGTTTTTATCATTTTACTTCTGAAAAAGATTTAACCAGCTAACGAGCTGCTCTTTCAGAGGCTTAATGACATGTAGTGTGGTGTTTCAATATTACACTCATTCATTATACTTTCCTCTATCTTTTTCAATACACTCATAAATCTACAGTTTCTTATTAAACTTAGTAGTAATTTCTATTCTTGACCATGACACTAGAGTACAATTTAAGATATTTTTTAAAGATTTTAATTATTTATTTGAGAGCCAGAGAATGAGAGAGAGAGAATAGTGGGGGGGGGGGAGTCAGAGGGAAAAGCAGACTCCCTGCTGAGCAAGGAGCCTGATGTGGGACTCAATCCTGGGACTCCAGGATCATGACCTGAGCTGAAGGCAGTTGTTTAACCAACTAAGCCACGCAGGTGCCCCTAAGATATTCATTTACGTGCACATAACAAAACATTAATCTAATTTGTAACATTAATTCCATTCTTCAGAATTTTCACATTGCAAAGAAGTAATGTATATACATAAAGTATACATATGTATTTTTTAAAAGATTTTATTTATTCATTTGACACAGAGAGAGAGAAATCAGATCACAAGTAGGCAGAGGCAGACAGAGGAGGAAGAGAGAGAGGAGGAAGCAGGTTCTCTGTTCTGCGCGGCCTCGATCCCAGGACCCTGAAATCATGACCTGAGCCGAAGGCAGAGGCTTTAACCCACTGAGCCACCCAGGAGCCCTGTACATATGTATTTAAACACATACATATTCACATCTATATATCTATACCTAGGGAGAGAGAAAATGTACATCTCTCCCTCTCCCAGTTCAAATCTCAGCTCTGCACCTTCCTGTCTCTCTGGTCTGGGGGCAAGTCATCTAAGCTCTCTATGCCTTAATCTCTTCATCTGTAAAATGGAAATAATAAGATACATATTTCATACTATTGTTGTGAGGATTAAATGAGTAATGAATCAAAGTTCTTAGAATATGCCTCATAGTACAGGATGCATTCAGTAAGTGTTGACTATTATCATTATCATGAGGCACCAGCTACTGGACTCTGATTGGCAGAGTGACCAAATCTCAATTCATCCTAACCTGAGCCCTTATTTGTTACCTCAGGTGGGAAGTTCAGGACATAGCTGATTCTAAATTCTGGTGGCTCAATGAGTGGGGCCAAGGGCTCTGGTTGTTCTGAGTTTTCTGTCAGAGCTCCCTCCATGAGGTGGATAAGAGGGCAGCGAGCAGCCCCGGAGCCCCACCCCCGGGATCAACGCCTGTGGAAAGCAGTAGTCTTTTTCTACCTACTCCGGCAGAAAGTAACCAAGGAAGACACTGACTGGTCCAATGAGGGGCATATGCCAATCCCTGTTGTCTGAGGTAGAGGTGGGATGATGGCTCAGTCCCACCTAATATATTCACAACCGAGAAGATGAAAAGGGAGAGATTCTGAACAAATAAGAACAGATGACCACTGCAGCTCATACCCCCTTCGCAGACGCGCAGGTGAGTGAATCTGGCTTCCTGCCCCTATGGCAAAGGCCACTGATGCTGAGTTTAAGTCACCACCCCCTGTGGCTGCCCAAATCACACCTATGACATACTTGACCCCTATTCTACACTGTATGCTCCCTAACTAGCTCAGGTTAGTAAAATGCAACAGGTGAAGTACACTTGGAGCTGTAATCTTGACATACCTTTATGCCTATGGTTTTTTCAAATTGGAAGAACAGACCCAGTCCAGTGACTAAATGCCCCCAAGTACATGTGGCAAAACCGCCCTATGCTAGATGTACTTTTAACATTACCCAGTGATGCCCCACAGTCCATAGTGACAGAGAACTAGACCGGACTGGAACACACATTTTGTTTTAGCTGCACCTCTTATTCAAGAAAGCAGACCAGTCCTTTTAGCCTCTCACAAGCCAGATGTCTACATTTCTACGACAGACGCTGATGCATCCACTTAACCTACTACACAGAATTGTTGTGAAGATTAAATGAAATATTAAATGGAACATGATTAGCAAATATAATAAAAAGAATCAGGGGGTCGCCTGGGGGACTCAGTTGGTTAAGCATCTGACTCTTGATTCTGGCTCAGGTCATGATCTCAGGGTCCTGGGATTGAGCGTGGCGTTGGGCTCCTTGCTCAGCAGGGAGTCTGCTTCTCCTTCTCCCTCTGCCCCTTCCCCTGTTTGTGCTCTCACTTTCACCCTCTCTCTTTCTCTCTATCTCTCAAATTAATTAATTAAACCTTAAAAAAAGAATCAGCAATATTATCTCTAATAATTAAAGTGTTTTCAGTGCCCTAATCTTCTTAAATACAGAAATGATTTCTTCCCTTAGTCTTCAGGTTCTTTGCTGCCCTTAGAATAGCTGTCACTTGACACCCTAGTGTTACTCCTACAAAGTCCCTCACCTTCCCTTTTCTTTTCTGACACAGCCAACCACTCACTCTCTTTGCTATCTGTCATCGTCATCTCCATTTTCTTCTCTAAGATTTTCCTCTTCCCTTTGTCTCTCTTTGCTCAGGTTTGTTTGTTTTTTGTTTTTTGATTTTTCAGTCAGTCATGATCCTTCCCTCGTGATGAGAGCCCACCTTCCTCTTCTCATCCTCAGTGGAGCCACTTCGGCACGCTGGCTGGAATGTTCAGACCCCGACTTCCTCTGGCTACGTGCCTTGATTCTCTCTATTCACCACCACTGCCTGCATCCCTAAGGGCCTGATTCCTCCAACGAAGCTTCTTTCTCTGTTTCACTTCTGAGTCTGGCACCCTTTGGAATGTTTAACATGGAGGGGAGTCTCCCTCCACATAACGTGAAATGTTGAACTGTCCCAATGGTTAAGGTTTTTGGGGAGCTTCTCAGATTCTACTTGCCTGACTCATTCTCTGTGCTTCTCGAACAAGGAAGCACTGGCCCTCCAGGAAAAGCCCGTGGCACCACCTGTGTGGGAATCCGTACAGGGATTCAACAAGTGTGGGTGTTGGAGAAGACCTGGTTGAACTGACACTGGAAGGGGAAATCCCAGGCAACAGCAGGCACAAAGCCAGGAGAACACACTGGCAATCAGATGGCAGAGTTCACGTTCTGGATCCATCTCTTACAAGCTGTGTGACCGCCGGCAAGTAATGTAAGTGCTGTGAGGATCAGATGACTCTTTCATAAAATGGACATATGAACATAAAATGGACACACCTTTCTCACAGGAATTTGTAAGGACGGAAAATACTTGCGAAGTAGACTCTATAATCATCTTCATTATCATTTTTATTATTTAATACTATTAAATTTGCTCTGAAGTATCCAGAATACCCATATCAGGGCCTGATTCCTTCAACAGAGGGTCCTGATCATTGCTGAAGGTAAATGTCGTGTGTTGGATTTTATTCATTTTAAGGATTTATTTATTTGAGAGAGATAGAATGTGCCCATGAAACAGAAGAGAGGGAGAGGGAGAGACAGAATCCTCAAGCCAACTCTGCACTAAGCACTGAGTCTGTCACGGGGCTTGATCCCATAACCCCGAGATCATAACCTGAGCTGAAACCAAGAGTCAGAAGCTTAACCAACTGAGCCACACAGGTGTCCCTGCATGTTGGATTTTAGATGACACCCATCACATGAGCACCCTACTGTACTCAGTCCTGAGATGCTTTCTGGCTAATATCACCATTATCCAGAGTACAGAATCAGGTTGGGACTCGGAAAACATTTTCACTCTGGCATCAAATATCTCAGAGCGATAAGAACATATGTGTGTCCTAAGAATGAGGGGAACCTAAAAAGATAATGCCCCAAGAGGAAAAGGGTTACTTTGTGAAGCATATACATGTTTCTTTAAAAAAAAAAAGTATACGGTGATTTAAATAACTCATTGACACATGCCAAACCTTTGATGAGTTTTTACCATCTGCTGGAATCATGCCTTCTGGTAGAAACAAAGAACTAGCTCAGCCAAAGAATAGCTAAGCCTATTCTAATCTGCCCTATTCTCTTAGCTGTGCAAAAAGAATGGGAGCATCTTATGGTAATATCAATTATGCACATGCCAAGAAGGGGCACTGTAAAGAAAGAACATTAAGGTGAACTGCATTGTTAGCACGTTGTTCCTTCTGTGTTTTTTTCCCCTAATCTAACCATGTCCCTTTCTGTTATAAGAGTGCATCTTCAAAAATCTGCCCACAAATCAATGTGGACATCACAGAAGGAACTCACATCAAAACAAAGCAATGATTGAAATTGCACTTCATACAGTGTGATCAGCAGTAAAAATCAGCTTGATCAGTATACACTCACACTATCCTAGCAGAAAGAATCAATCAGAAACATTGATCACCAAGTTTTACTCTGTTCTCAGAGACAAATTAATCAGTATTACACATGACAGGACCTATATAAAATGACAGCAATGCTAACCTAAATTTATATTCAATTTAGATCATTAGTATAATTATTTCAACCCTATACGAAAAGAAATATTCAATGTGAAATATCCCAAGAAGGTACAGGCTTATGTACAGCAAGTATAGTCAATATTCCCAAAGTAGTGAATCATATTATCATCTGGGTGATAAAGAGTGTGTGTGCTTGTGTGGTTTTGAAGGGAAGCAGTGACTACAAGAAATGTTTCTGTGTTCACTACACAAATAAAATTTAGGCTCAGATAGGGCACCTGGCAGGCTCAGTCAGAAAAACGCATGACTCTTGATCTCAAGGCTATAAGTTTGAGCCCCATGTTAGGTGTAGAGATCACTTAAAAAATCAAAATCTTTAAAAAATAAATAAATAAATAAAACTTGGGCTCAGACAGGTTAAGCACCTTAACCGAAGACAAAACTTGGTGGCAGGAGTGGGTCTAGAACTCACACATTCTAAATCCCAATCCAGTAGACCTACAGCACATTTAAAACAGCAAAAATGTGAAATTCAAGATAGAACAACCAAAACAGTCATTTTGTGAAATAAACAGCAAAACCTACAAACCTCAAGCATTTTCAAAACCTGAGGGCGCCTGGGTGGCTCAGTGGGTTAAAGTCTCTCTGCCTTTGAGTCAGGTCATGATCTCAGGGTCCTGGGATCAAGGCCCACATCGGGCTCCCTGCTGAGCAGGGAGCCTGCTTCCCCCTTTCTCTCTGCCTGCCTCTCTGCCTACTTGTGATCTCTCTCTCTCTGTGTCAAGTAAATAAATAAATAAAAATCTTAAAAAAAAAAAAACCTGAAATCCTCGTATCTGGTCACTATTCAACACCACCCTTTAAAGACTTACAAAATAATGCCTCCTCAACCAAGAATAAGGAACCCCAATTTCCAATACAAGGTCTCTGATCCAGGAACTCAGAGAACACTATTGAAAAGTTTTTTCAATCTAATTTTTAATCTAATCTAGATGATGTTGTAACCTAGTTAGAGAGTTCATTTAATTTCAATTCTATGGCCTTTCCATTTTTAAAATTTTGAAATGATACAAAATAAGATTGTTTCATTTCGGTTTAATCTAGACAAGATGATCTTGAAATGGAGGTACCCTCCCCCTTAGAATTCAGCTCATAGATTCCAAAGTCAGGTGTCCTCTGGCTCTCATGATTTTTCACTGAACACTACATATCCCTTCATTGATTGTGCACTTGATACTTGTGCACAATTCAAAACTGATTGATACGCATGCACAAATAAAGCAGAGAAAATGTCTTCAATCATGAAGCTTATAGTCTCACGGGGCAGATTAACAACTAGCAGAGAATCACACACACACACACACACACACACACACACACACACACACACACACCCCAAGTGCTGTGTAAGTAAACAACATGATAACCTAGCTTCCTGAAAGGGAGGCGTGATAGCTACATTTAGAGAAAAAAAGGAAGAAGGTAGAAATAAGTATGAACTACACTGATTTTTTTTTTTTTAAAGATTTTATTTATTTATTTGACACAGAGAGAGAGAGCGAGATCACAAGGAGGCAGAGAGGCAGGCAGAGAGAGAAGAGGAAGCAGGCTCCCTGCCGAGCAGAGAACCCGATGCGGGCCTCGATCCCAGGACCCTGAGATCATGACCTGAGCCGAAGGCAGAGGCCTTAACCCACTGAGCCACCCAGGCGCCCTACACTGATATTTTTAACTTTCGATTCTGCCAGAAGAGGGAGAAGGGAGCCGTGACAGTGAATCAGAGATGTGGTCAAGTTGCAATTAAACACACAAGAAGCTCAGAAAGTCTTCCTGAAGGTCACGCTTAGAATTCAAACTCAGGCTCCTGAGATTCCGGAGCACATTCTTTTACCCTGAAGTGAGTGGACCCCTTATGACAGCACCCTGCACACTGAAGGTGAATGGTGCTACTTCTGGGAAACAAACCACACAGACCACCTCTGACTTCACTGTCCAAGGGCCACCCACACAGACTGATAGTAAAAATGGTCAATTTCAACCTCCAAACCTCCAAGGGCTTTTGTTTGTTGGTTTTGGGGGGGTTTTTGTTGTTGTTGTTGTTGTTGTTGTTGTTTTTTGCTTGATTGTCAGATGGACGCATGAGTGAAGGGAGAGGAAAACACTGACCGGGGTGTCAAGACACCAGAATCCTCATCTCAGTTCCGTCTTAATAAATAATCTTCCTGATTTTGTGTCAGTCATTTCACGTCTTATGCAACATACACTGCTATCTTAATATAAAGAAGCTAGACATTAAAAAACTCTATAATTAGATGAATATGCTAGATGTAATGAGGTGCATGTCTTATGTGAGAGCGTGTGTGTGTGTGTGTGTGTGTGTGTGTGTGCGTGCGTGCTTTCAATAGGCTTCTATATAGTAAAAAAAACCTTTGGAAAATTCAATGAAAACATGGCCCTGAAGTTTCTATTGCATCACAACAGACCCACATGAACATTTGGGTTGTTACAGCCTTTGAGATGACCTTACTTGTCCTTTTGAAAGAGTCCTACTTTAAGAATTATTTTGTTTCAGATGCTTACCTATAGAGAACAAACTGAGGGTTACCAGAGGGGCGGAGGTGGGGGGATGGGGGAAGTCTGTGAAGGGGATCAAGAGTGTACTTACCATGATGAGCACTGAGTAATGTAGAGAATTGCTGAACCACTATACTGTATACCAGAAACTAATTTAATACTGTATGTAAAGTACATTGGAATTAAAATAAGAAAATTTAAAAAGAAAAAAACATTTTGTTTCAAAGATGCAAAAATGTTTTAATACAAGCAACTAGTGCTTTTCCCAAGGTCAGGTTGGAGAGTACAATTAGGAAGATAATTGAATCTAACTAAATATATCTTCTTTCAACTTATCAAATATGTACTCAGCACCTATAATGTGCTGGGTATTATCTTTGCTCTTAAAGCCCTTAAAAGCTGGGGAGACGAGGAAGAAGTTTGGCAACAACGATGGTATGGTAAGTGTTAAATTAAAGATACCATGAAACACAGAAGGGGGCCGTCTCTCTGCTAGGGATGCTTCCTTCAACATCAGGCAGTGCTGATGACAGCAACATCAATCCCAGCTAACAGCTGCTGAGCTATTACTATGAGCTAAACATAATGCTTTACACGCATCATTTATTTAAACGTCATGGAGAAAAGGAAGTATAGAATAGTAGTTAAGATGTTACTGGGAGTCATCTTGTCGGTATTCAAATCCATCACCATTGAAATCTTTAAAAGGCAAGTAGAGTCATGTATAAAAATAAGTAAGCACAAATTGCTGACATGTTTCTCTCCCACCTCCTCTAGACACACAGATTTTGGAGCATCCGACCAACTCTATGCGTTTATTTTTCAAGTGAAATCGCCCCCATGAAGAGGGCCCTATGATTCCTGCAACCCTGTTTGGAGATTGCCATAGTGGCCCAGGAGCCTTGAACTGGCAGGAGTTGAAGTGATTTTTACAGTGAGATGGAAACTTTTAGGTAGGCAAGCAGACTTGTGTAGAGGACCACTGATAATACTTTCATACAAAATTTGTATCTGAAAATATTTTCATTTTTCCTAATGTCAGTATTTAAAGCAATAAATTTATATACTAATAATCACAATGTCTTAGCTTTCCAGAAGTGTAACTAAAACATGAGAAGTGAGCAGTCTTGGACGTAAAGACCAAGTGCTTTATACACTTGGGCTCTAACTCCCATAGACTATGGGAGTCTCCCTCTCCCTACCCCAGGTCTCTCTTCCTCTCCTGTCAATCCTGCAAACCATTCGCAATGTGGGACCAACTCGTTCATGTTTGAGGTATCCCCAGTGAAGACTGCAGGGTTATTGGACCCCAATTCTTTGGCTCTTTCCCTCTCAACCCTTTGGTATTTTTTATCTCTAATGTATGATGAAGAATTTCTCCGTCTACGGTCATTCCCTACCATGAAAACATTTTAGCAATTTTTTTTGCATGGTCCTCAAAAAAACACTTTAAGTTTCTAAATTAAGACTTCCTTCTTCAGTTTAAAATAATATGTGGTTTACAAAGTATTTCATCTTTCTTAAAAAAAAATATGACTACCTAAGCCTCAAGTTCCTCCCCATTACATGAGAACCATAATAGTCTCTACACCACAAAGTTGGCAACATGAGGAAAGTGCCCACGGTGATGTTTTGGGAATAGTAAGTGCTCAATAAACGTTAACTATTATTAATATAATAACCCAGGAGGCAGACATTTGAGATTTTTGAAATGAGGAAAATGAGTCTCGGTGAGGTTTAAGTAACTTGCCCAAGGCCATAAAATGGACTGACTCCAGAATTTTAATACTGAACTAATTGAGCTGAGTCGTGATGGTGTTTCTGTAATTTTAGATTTTATAATATTTTGAGGAAAAATGTGGCTCAGGGTAACAAAATACCATCTATGTTTATATTCAGCATTATTTTCTATTCTCTCTATATTATAATCTATTAATATTATTTCTAATATGTTTAGGTATGATTTTATATTATCTTCTGTTTTATTTATAGCATAAGTTTATTATTTATAACTATTTATATTACATTGTTATATTTATGATATACTCAGTATGCAATGATGGTATTTTATGCTCAATTATTAGTTTTATGCTCTTTTTATAAATGATCATATTTCACCTTCATGAGTTAGGGGATAAATGAAACTAGGAACTCATTCTTTAATTCTTTTACTCAAGAAACGTGCATTAGTCATCACTAGGCAATGATATGGAGGCAATGGAGACTCACAATTGAGAAAAACATTAATATAAAAGGTCCCTCGCTTCTAGGAGATGGCTTTCTTGTGGGAAAATAACATAGAAACAGTTCATTACAACCCAATAAGATTGCTGCCAAGGTAAAATTCAGGGCCCTGCAAAGAAGCCCCCTCCCCCCCCATCTAGCTAAAGAAGCATGGGGAGCTGGCCCAGGGAAGGTTTCTAGACTATCATTCACTGGTTTATTCTGCCCGTGGTTACAGTGTTCTCATTATAAGCCTCATCCTAGTTAAGGTCCTGGAGATAACTACTGTGAACAAAACATAGTCCCTGCCTTCAGTTAGGTAAATCACAATCCCAGTGAACCCCCAGAAAAGAGCTCTTTAGCTACTATTTAGGAAAGATTCCAGAAGAACTGAAAATGGTTGCCTCATCTCACTCTCTTCTCTCATTCACATTTAATTTAATCAAAAATAGTCTCCATCAAACTTTAGTAGAGCAAAGCAACGAAACAACCTGGGAAACTTTATCTGTTAATTGGGTTGATTTAGGCCATGTTTTCTAGCACAGTAAACATAAGCCGAAATGCTCCCTAATTAGGAAGAGTGTGAAGCCTGCAGAGAATACCAAGTTTTCCTCCAAGTCCTGGGGGGACCCAGTCTACCGGATGCTGCTCAGAGCTCGTCACATCAGTAATTCAGCATCACACACGATAAAACATTCAAGTTCACTCTGTGTGCAGCCAATTTGTAGATGTTGTTTTTTCTGCATTTTTCTGTTTATATCTTTAATTAGAATTCTGAAAGTTTTATCACAAACCTTGGCTTTAGCCCACTCTGTACATGATTCCAAAATTCTTCACCTTTCTAGCTAAATAAATAAGATCATGAAAGAACCATGATTTTCTAACTGCAAAAATTCCCCACAAGAAGAAAAGTAAACCAGGATATTATTACTTGGGTGGTAAGTAACTTGCAGCAAGCTTCGTAACATAAAATCCCAAGCCATCCCTTAAAGAATATCTTTGCTAACATAGCTTTGCCTTGCTGAATTAGGAAAGAAAAAAAAAAGGAACAACCACACTTTTCTTTCAAGAGCAGTATTAAGATTGGATAGGTGTCTTCATATTCTCCGTATTGGAGAAAATTGAGCCACTTTCGTCCCAAGTCCCTTACAGTCTGAGTTTTGATTGCCTAATTTGTAAAACAATTCAGTGGCCTTGCCAACTTCATAGGTTGTATGGAGGGTCCTGGAACCTAAGACAGCATTTGGAAAACTACAATAAAAAAATATAAATCATAATGATGTCACTTTACATTTTAGGTCACTAGTATTCTGCTGCCTGTCACTTTCAAAGCAGTGAAGCACAGTAAGAGGAATATTGGTTGGGTAATTGTAAGACTGAAAAGAATTGAGTTTTAGTTTGGGTTTATCACAAACTAGCGATTGACCTTAGTGCAAGTCCTACAAGGCTTTCTGAGTTTTGCTCTCCCTATTTATGGGAGGACCTACCTTATTTTCAAGTCCCTTTTCATTGGTAATACTTTTTCAATGATCATTTGTTAATTCAATTGACATCTGCTGAGTATTTAATGGGCCCAGCACAGTATTAGTCACTGTGGATCAGGAGAGGAAAAGGTAAAAAAAAAAAGTATGACATCAAATTCTGGCCAAAGAGGCAAGAGAGCACTGGTAAGAAACCTGGCTATCTTTCGAGTGAGGTCTGAGAAAAGATATCAGGCTGGGAGTCAATATGAAACCAAAATTAGTCAGGAAGCGAACAGACTTGCAAGGCAGAATTAGCTGTGCCGCCTTATGCAAGTCACCTTACCTCTCTGGACTTCAGTTCCCTCACCTATAAAATGAAGAGGTTAGGGTCATGTAATAATCTGCATGGTCCTTTCTATGATGTCGAAGACAGTCACTGAACGCTATTCTTTCAAGTCGTTCAATGCTATGCAATGAATGTTTTCATTATGGCAATGAAAGGACCAAGTGGCCAGTTAGGGAAGTAAGTCTGGTGACCATGCAGCCTGGGTTGCTCAGGACAGTCCCCACATAGGTCTCCTGTCCCTCAGTAATTATTAACAGCACATTCCCTCTCCCGGAGTCCCTCTCCAAAGTGTTCTGGCTTGAATGACCACCTACAATCCTCACCCTGGTAATCAGACACATACACACAAGCTGATAAAGCAAGATCATAAAACAGCAGGAGTCAAGGAAGGGAAAGATACAAACATTCTAGGACCCCTGAAGTCAAAGAATTAAGAACCAGTCTGCTTACTTAGCTAAGCCTTCATGGATGAGTTAGGTTGGGATTTTAACCTAGAAGTCTACATAGCAGAGGAGAAAGGATTTAGTACAACCTGTATAATGATGTTGAACATCAAACTGCTTCTCAGGTCATCCCTCCCTTTAATTATAGAGCAGTGGTTGGACCTCTTTGGTCCTCAGTGTCATATTTAACTTCACCATTTCCAAATCTATACTGGTCTTCTTTTCTTTCAAGTGTCTATGACCCCAATTACTTAAATGCTCTCAATGTATAGGTCAAGAATGACAAAGGTATTGCCTCTCTCCTGCAGATCTAGTAAATCCCTGCCTACCACATTTGAAGAATTTGCTCTGGGCTCTACCCTTAGCACACCATTCTTTTTTTTTTAATTTTTTAAATTATTATTTGCCCCAGGGGTACAGGTCTATGAATCATCGGGCTTACACCTTTCACAGCACTCACCATAGCACAAACCCTCCCCAATGTGCATCACCCATCCACCCTATCCCTACCCTCCCACCCCCCAGTAACCCTCAGTTTGTTTTGTGAGGTTAGGAGTCTCTTATGGTTTGCAGCACACCATTCTTTTTGCTTCACATTTTCTCTTTGGGAAATGTCAGTCATCTCTAATCTTTGCCAGAACTGACTCCCAAACTGTGTTTCAAGCAATTGTGTGAAGTCCTGACATCTCTTGGAAATCAGGCCCTTCTTTCCAAACACTGGACATTGCCACTTGGATACCTATCCCTTGGACACTAAAGCTCAATTTCTCTTAAATGCCTATCACAATATTTGTTCTATCCTACTTATTACTCATTTCAGTGTTGATCGGCCTTGAGAGCTTGGCCTGTGTCTTAATGGCTATTGGCTCATCAAGGCCTTGTTTCAATCTGACAGTGCCCAACAAATACTGTTGAATTGACACGACTGCTGCTTTTTATTCCCGTCCTAACATTTGCCCCCCTGCCAACTCTTCTTATTTTTGTCTCTGAATACAGATGATGGATACCTCCAGGATTTCCAAGGTAATTTAAATTTGTCTTTATGCAATAGCCAGACACTCACTCTACAGGGAGCTCAACAGAGAACCATCAGTTGTTCAATTTTCAGTATAAAGCTAACTCAGAACGAGGATATTCACAGCTGTATCCCCCTTTCCTGTTTTCCTAGCACCAGAGTCCACCGAAGAGATTTTAGCTCCTAACTTTGCCTTTCCCTTTCTTCTCTCCTACCAGGGACTGCAGACTGACCTCTGTTTGCTTTTCTCCCACCTGTTTTTACAAAATCACTCTGCTTCTATTTTCATCTTTGCTTTCCTGCATCTCAACCTCTGAAGCCATGACCTTTCAAGCAAATGTAGCAATGGTATCAGTGCATCCTCTGATTGAAAAATCAAAACCAAGCCCCTACATGGTATAATTATTCTGTGTGCGCAGCAGTGGTGTCTGCACTTGCGGAAGACAGATAATTGGATTTCAGATTACTGATAAAAATATGCACATTCCACCTGAGCCCCAGCAGTTTTGTCCCTCCCCCGCCCCAACTGGGATCCCAGAGAAACTTGAAATTTCAGTTCTTCTGTGGGCTCTCAGCCCCCTACACACTTGGCTTCTAGGTCTGGCCTGTTCTATCTCCTGAAGGTCGTTACCACACCTCTTCGTTCTTTCTACAGAACTCTTCACTCTGGTCCAGTACTGACCACCATTAGTATTCATCTGGCCACTTGGTCCTTAACTCCCGCCTCCAGCCTTGCCCTCCTCTCTCCTTCTGTACTTACTGAGCTGCCATAACACTAGTTGAATTTTCCCTTCAAACACGGTCAATGAGGTTCCCTAACCGCCATCATCTCTTTTAAAATTTACACTAGTTACTCACATTGGGAAACATTATAGAAAATTTTCTATAAAAATGAGAATTCTTAGTTCACAACTTGGGCAATACAGGGCCCTAGTTCCCATATGGGCACAATTCACTGGAGGTGAAGAGCGGCTCCCCATTAAGAAAGGACAGCTGATGTCCCATTTGCCAGAGTGCTCCCCACTCGCCATTGGTTTGATGTCACCTGAGGGGGTGGGAGGACATTTATTACATGCTGATATACCACCAGAGAAGCTTCACTCATTTACACAGACAGCCCTGCTGTTTCTATAAAGACTCACACACCGGGACCCTCGCTAGATACGGGGATGGCCAAATAATAATGAGTAAATACTCTGAGCTACATTTGAGAGGCAATCCCCGCACATTCATTTGGGGGATCCTACAGAGGACATAAAGTTATGGGTGGCTGTCTTTATAGACATTCTAGTTAACATCTTACGTTTTATCATGGTATCACATCTATAATTGGATATGCGGAGTGTAAAGAGAGAAGAAGAAAAATGGTGGGGGGAAAAGTTTAATTTCTTGATAACTCTAAGAAGCACTTTTCTTGTCATTTTCTGGATGGATTACTAGCACAAGGGGGAAAAAAATGAAAGTATTGCAGATCTCTCTAAAATGGAATTTAACTTAAAACACCAGTGGCCCAGTTCTGCTTCATTTTATCCCCTAACTCTCCATAGAATTTAAGTAGAAATTACAGTTATGCAATGAAGGACTCAATGTATAATAATCAAAATTAATTTGAGAAGCATATTGGCATTTTTAATATACAGTCTAGTTTATAATAAAATGACATTATTAAAGCTAAGAGAAAGATTAACTTGTCACTACCAACTGCATGTACTTTTGCTATTATCACTCTTTTTAAACAAATTCTTAATACAGCTTCTAAAATTTTTCCTCATAAATCAGAATCAAATAATTTTTTCTTCCTCTGATATTATCTGTAATATCCTACTGTTGAGAGTTTTAATACAACATATCTGCCTAAAGTTACTATAGCTGACAATTGAAGTCGGAGTATCGTAAGCCATACGCTCATAAGGTATTTGTAGTTACTAGGATTTCAATTAGAAAATACTGGGAATTTAGAAAAACAAGCATTATTTTATCATAAAAGGGTAGAGGAGTTGAGAAATAGAGATAGAATAACATAGGATTATCCAGGTTCTTGGACACAACCCCAAAACAACATCAGACACAAGGAAGGTTCTGGAAATCATTAGGTTTTCTAAGGTTCTTAGAAAAGGGGAACTTGTTAGACATGGGATAGAAGACCCAAAAAGAATATGTGTGAGTTACAAGCTCTAGACAAACATAAGTAACCCAACAAATTACTCTCAAAATACCAACCCCATATCCATCTGGCAAAGGACAGGAAATTTCATGATTTTTTTGTGCAGAATAGTCAAAAGAGAGACATTTGGCTTCCCTTCCTCACTGGCCCGTGCTTCCTCTGAGGATGACTTTCCCTCATTTAACTGTTCTTTAATGTACTGCTTATCTACCTACTTAAAACAGTGTTTCATTTACCTGAAGAATCATAGCAAGAGCTTTATTTTCACAACTAGAGAATTCAGTTCTCAATTTGTGTCTCCAGGGAGTTTAAGAAATTGATTCAAAACTATGTTGCATCAAACATAATAAAAAAATCACCTATTTAAGTTCAAAGATAACTTAATCAAGAATTGAGAAGGGTTTAAAATGTTTCAGTTGAAGATAACTGTATCTTTAAATAAGTTATGGAATGTTATTCCTACTCTTTACTAAAAGAGCATAATTACCTTTTTCATTTGTAAGAGGAGTATGGAACTTGAACAGTGGAATTTGAATTCTATGAGGATCTCTCAGCCACATTTAAGACAACTGGCTACCATACACACTCTTGGATTTCTACTGATGATCAAAAAATAATCGGATAAAATCGTTTGTTCTTAAAGGAAGTGTGAACCCCAGATCTTAAAGTGGACAGCCACATACACATCACACACATTCCCTACATAGAGAGTTGAATATAGACTCAGTCCTGGTTCTGGGACTCTGGAGTCAGAGTCCATAATCATTCTTTGATTTTTCTATATCTTGGAACTGATTCATTTCTTTTCCATATAGAGAATTCTGACAGCCTATCTTCTTAAACCCTAAGCTGCCTCTATCTCCCACCCAGTTAATTCCACCTCATTCTACAGTTCTTGCTGTTACCAATGACAACGATGTTTTCCAGCCCCAAACAAACCATTCAGGAATTTCAAATTTAGGGCAGATGCTAGCTGCACTTAGTTATTCAAGGTTGAGTATTTTGTCATTATTCAATTATTCAAGTTTTAAGTCCTAGAATTTATCTTCTTGCCTCAACAGTTAGACATTTTTGCTATGTTTTTCATATTTCAAACATTACTAAGTAGAATTTACCTCCTCAAAGATTTTCTTCAGGTATAACTATGTAATGGACTTTAACCTAGCAAAATTCATTAGTTTTAAGGATTGCCAGACTTTGATCAAATTAATAGGTCAAAATGAACCTTAAAGTCATCTTTAACCCTTCTTTTTATTTCACATCCAATCCATTAGCAAATTTCTTTGAATCGACTTTTGAAATATGCCCAGAATCTGCTTGTGCCACCTGCCCTGTTACTACCTAGTCCCAAACCCCTGTCTTCCACCAGCACTCACCCAATGGGCTCCAACTGGACTCCCTTCTTCCACTCTTGACTGATGAACAAAAGCCTAAATGATCTTTAATGAACAACTAAGGTCATGCCACCTTCCTGTTCAAAAATCCCCATCGCACTATCACTTCTATCTCATCACTTCTCAACCTACTCAGAAGAAAATCCCACCTTAACCATGACATCAGTCAAGCTCTTCTGCGTCCTCTTTCTCCCCCTACTGACACTAGCCTCACTGAGCATCTTGCTCTTCCTTGACCAGACCATACACAATCCCTCTGAGCTCATTTCATGTTTGCTCTGCTGCGAAGTCTCCTGGCCCAGATATTGGCCTGGATTGCACCCTTGTGTCTTTTGGGTCCAGTGGTCACCTCATCTGTAAGGCCTTTCTAGCCACCTGATCCAAATTAGCATCTCCATTGTCACCTTCTGTTAATGCAGGCTGTTTTATTTTCTTTTTTTTTTAAGATTTTATTTATTTATTTATTTGACAGATCACAAGTAGGCAGAGAGGCAGGCAGAGAGAGAGGAGGAAGCAGGCT
>LNAC01000011.1:4669566-4748300 GCA_002007465.1 Ailurus styani | reverse complement strand
GATCCCAGGACCCTGAGATCATGACCTGAGCCGAAGGCAGAGGCTTTAACCCACTGAGCCACCCAGGTGCCCTATTTTGTTTCTTAGAAAGAGTTTGTCACACATAACAATTAGCATGCCTAATGTCCACCTGTAGGGACAGAACAGAATGGAGATGGTAGCCAAGACCTCTTGAATTCCCTCAACAAAATGTTACTGTTCCTTTGTGCCAGACATAGTCCTAGATGCTGATATGATTAATGATAAAATAAGTAAAAATAGCTGGCTTGAGGGACCTTAAATTCTAATCAAAAGAAAGAGATAAGACTAAACAAGTAAAATGTAATTAGATGATGGCAACTGCTATGGAGACAACAAAGCAGGGAAAGGGGACAGGGAATATGGATGCCAGCAGGCAGAACAGAGGGGGCTCCTGGGTGGCTCAGTGGGTTAAAGCCTCTGCCTTCAGCTCAGGTCATGATCTCAGGGTCCTGGGATCAAGTCCCTCATCGGGCTCCCTGCTCGTCAAGGAGCCTGCTTCCCCCTCTCCCTCTGCCTGCCTCTCTGCCTACTTGTAATCTCTCTCTCTCTCTCTCTGTCAAATAAATAAATAAATAAATAAAGTCTTTAAAAAAAAAAAGAAGGCAGAACAGAGGGCTTCTGGCTGTCTGCAGAGCAGGCAGGAAAGGCTTGAGTGAGAAGGTAGCACGTGAGGAAGGGCTAGATTTGCCTTGGTCACTTGTGATTCCCACTCTGATGGTAGCTGTTGAATAAATATTTGTTGAATAAGTGAATAAGGAAAATGAAGGCAGAATCTCCAAACACACATCCTAAGCGACTTTCTTCCTCTTCAGTATCGTCAATGCCACTACTACCACACTACCAGCATCAACAACAATCAGAGCAAAAAACAAAGTGTCTGTATTACTGTTTTTGATGGAATCACCAAAAAATGTTACTCGAGAAAGAAAAGTTACCATGCTTTAGCAAAAGCAACCCAGAGTCAATGTCACGTAATTCCTAGGCAGCTTTTAGTTCGTGTGCTATCCATACATAAGGCATATGAACCTCACAGAATAAATCCTTTTAGTTTCGCAAATGGTTTATCCCAGAACCTGATGGAAAAACTATTTTCAATATTCCTGGATGTAGTAGATAGTAACAGCATTCCACCTCCTGCCTGTGGGAGGAGGCACGTGACACACACCTGCACAAGCAAATATGTATCGTCACCTCTCCATGTGTCCACAAGAGGTTTCCTTATTACCCAAGGAAGAATAATCAGTGCCCCACCATTATTTTTGAAAGATAGGTGGAGAGTGTCACTTTTCCTTCCTTAATAAGGAAGAAAGCAATGATAAACCTAAAAGCACTAAAATCTACCTCACCCAGTATGTAGCCCTTGAGCAAACCAGCAGCAAGCAGGGATGAGAGTAAGGAAAAGGAAGGGAGAGAGAAAAAACATTCATGGCTGAGCTCTTAGGTCCAACCATACCTGAAGCTATACCCACATTTCCACTTGCTCTTTTCAGCTACAGAAGGTGAAATATGTCTCTGGGATTTGTGGCTAATGAGGACCTATGAACACATTTATGAAACTACTTAATTATCATAGGTGTTTCAGTTTTGTTTGGCAAATACAAATATTAAAAGAAAAAAGACTATAATTCTCTTGTGATTTAAATGCAAAGGCAATCAGTCTTTGATTTTGCAGTAGTATATGCAATGTAGTATATCATTTTCCCACAGTTAGAAATGCAAGAATTCTATGAAACTGACTAATAGTGACTTCGTTACATAATTCGCATCAGATGAATATTTACGTCCTGCCATGGACTCCCACTATCGGTTTATAATAATCTGGAGCTGGGTGATAGTCTGCAGCTTACCCCTCATTATGAAGTATGACTAAGCTGTTTGAATTCCATCTATGCAGTTTCTTAGCTTCCATGCATAATACTGGAATCTACTTCACACAAAACCAAAACATTCTCATCTATTCGTAAGCTAGACACACACACAATATGTAATAAGGAATAATTTTAGAGCGCCTGGGTGGCTCAGTGGGTTAAAGCCTCTGCCTTCGGCTCAGGTCATGATCTCAGGGTCCTGGGATCGAGCCCCGCATCGGGCTCCCTGCTCAGCGGGGAGCCTGCTTCCTCCTATCTCTCTACCTGCCTCTCTGCCTGCTTGTGATCTGACCTCTCTCTCTCTGTGTCAAATAAATAAATAAAATCTTTAAAAAATGAATAATTTTATTTATTATCAAGAATATTCAACACAATCATTCCATTTTTTTTCTGGCCCCTAGTGACACAAACATGCTTTTCCGTAATAACCATGTTTTCTAGAGTGATCTTATTTTTGCATGTGTGTTTTAAGAGACTCCCACGGACATGATAATGCCCCACATGGACACACAATGAAAAAACATCCATTTACATGTCTCTAATCAACACTGGCAGACTGGAAATCTCAGGATTTCCCCAGTTACGAGACATCTGTCACACATCCTCACGATTGGGTCGCCAGAAAATACAAGTATTAGAAACAGAGTTATGTTTCTCAATAGAGGAGGCAGGAAGAATGTTTACTTCCCACTCTCATATATCAACCTTTATCCACATATCTGATGTTGGCAAAAGGATGTCATGGCTAGACTTCAGATGCGTCAAAAAAGGAGATCCTAAAATCCTTCAGGCTGAGCAAGGAGTCCTCAGGGCAAAGATCCAAAGCCATAAGAAGATAAGTTCACAAAAGCAATTTTAATTACTTTCCAGTGAGAGAGACGGGCTAGTAGACATAAACTCAGAAGGTCATCTCTCTGCTGGATGCATGCCGGGGTACTGCGCAGCTCAGCTTAGCTCATCCTACTGGCCAGTGACTTGGACTTTCACAAGGTGTGAAAGAAAGAAACAAACTGAATGACTGAAATAAAGTTAAAAAAAAAAAAACAGCACTTAGTGATGGAACCACATGTCTTATCCCAAGGAGACATAAGTAGAAATTGAGTGTGTGTGTGTGTGTGTGTGTGTGTGTGTGTGTGTGTGTGTGTGTGTTTCCTACAATCTCCTATTTCAACAATTTAAGTCGTGCAGAAAAGCAGCACTCATTCATGAGAAGTGAGGAAAACTCCTAAATAACTAATGAGTTTCTTTTCAGATGATGATTCATCCGTGTGATTTCTGAAAGGTAGCTCCCCACAGGAAACAATGGATGATTCAGTCACTTCTTAACCTATTGAGGCTCCATCACTCACTATTCATGATTATTTCCATCATCAACAAAAACCAAGGAAGGGAGGGAGGGAGGGTGGGAAGACAGGAGGAGGAAAGGGAAAAGAAAAGGTCCGAGGGAAAAAAGATCAACATCAAACTCATAACTCCACGTACTGATTTCTAAATTTCGTATCAACATATGCCAAATAACATTATTTTAGAACGACCAAAAACAAAAGTTTTAATCACACACTCACCAAAAAATAAGACCGTCTACCCATAAAGCGACTTTTACAAACTTAATAAAAATTAAATCTCAACACAAAAACAAATGCCACGAAACTGGAAGAATGGTTTCTGAAATGATTGCCGCAGCTGTGTTGTGGTTTTAAATAAAGCTTGCAGAGTTACATTCCTGAGGCTTGGTAATTGAAATAATTTGCTTTTCTACATGTATAAATACATAGTGTTAATCAGCAGCTTAAATTGAAATTGGTACAAATATCATGAACTGAGACTGTTTGCAAATCATCTCTGGATTCAGGCAATCCACAGCAAGTCTTCTCCATTAGCACCACTAATTGAAATTTGTTATGTAAAATTGCTTTCTCCCTCATTCCCTGAGGGGGATGAGGGTCAAACAAGATGCTGTGTGTTTATTCAGGGGAAGAAGCAGGAAGCGGTTCCACTCCTATGGATAAGACTGTGGTCCTTTGCCATAATGTCAGTGGGGAGCTCCTGCTCCCATCTGAAGCTAGGAGGTCCCCAGATGGAGGCATTTTGGCCATGGGAAGCCAAATGTTATCTGATGTAGGAGTTCACAACTGAAGAGTAAGAATGCCTAATACATACAGAATACCTAAACAGAGGGCCCAGAGAAATAGAAAAAGAATGTATACAAGAAGCTGCTTTGACCCATGTGCACAACAAATGTGCACTGTCCAGAAATACAGGTCAAACTGTATTCCTGTTTCAGAAAAAGCAAAACCTTCCAGTCGAATTCTCCCTCTATCTATAGCTCAGCCTGCAATCCTTTATTACATGGCTTTCAGCTTTAGTATAGTGCTAACTCGCGGAAGAATTATGTAAGTATGTGTCTTTCTTTCTCGCTTGATTATGCTAAAAACTTAAATCACAGTCTGCCATGACATATTGCGAATGATAGAGATGTAATAAATGGTTGAATTAAACGTAATGAATTTAGTGCCACAAATTAGGGAAGGGGATTGTTTAAATAATCCACCCAATAGGGAAGTAGGAATGGGTCTCATCTTTCGTAGAAAATGTTCCACCAACAGTGAGGGGCTGGAGAGAGTAGGCCTACTTCCTTCAATCTCAAAATCTTGATATAAATCACTAGAATCATAGTTAATTTGAAAATTCCCTACCACTACATTCTTTGTCTCTAGAATCCAAAATGTACACATTAGTGTTAGGCCAGCTTCTACATCAGACTAACATTATTCTTCCAGTTGTCCTCATCAGACCATGCCACAGGCGTGGTCAAGGCTGGTCACTCCCCGGCAATGAGGCTGCTGCAGCTGTGTTTGTTCAAGACAGAAACAACAGAGGTGCTGCCGAGATCCTTAGCACAAGCCACAACCAGGCCCCAAACTCCCACATTGAAAAATGGCTCTCACCAAATCGACTCAAAGAAGTAAATGTTCCCTCAACAGCAGAAACCATAGTTCTAGGAATCACTCCAGTTTGATGACTGTCACTCTAAAATGAATCTTCTTCACCAGATCAATATTCTTAACTTCGTACAGCCATGTTTTCCTCACAGTGAGGGAAGAAAAGAAAGGCATTTGTACCCTTTTATGGTGATGGTCCACATTTCCCAGTGGTTTTGAGGAATCTTGTCAGGTCATTCTCTCTAATAAGTACATCTGCCTGTATGTTTGCCTTACCTTAGTGTTTTCTTGTGTTTTTGTTGTTGCTTTTATTTTTTTTAAGACCTTTTATTTATATGAGAGAGAGGGAGGCAGGGACAGGCAGAGGGAGAGGGAGAGAGACACTTGAACAGACTCTGTGCTCAGCACAGAGCCCGAGACAGGGCTCAATCTCACAACCCTGAAATCATGACCTGAGCAGAAAGCAAGAGTCAGATGCTTAACTGACTGAGCCACCCAGGTGCCCTGCCTTACCTCAGTTTTTTAATCACCTTTCATTCTTCCTAAAAGTATGAGAATCCTATATTTAGCCAGAAAATGCTTTCCTACCTCGAAGTCTTGAATTGTTTGGGGGATAATCAGAGGGGAAGGGACAATGAGCCTTTCTGGCCTCTGAATTCCTGTAGATAACCGCCATGTGCCTCCCCCAACTTAAGTTCCCACAGGCTGACATTTGAACACTTTCGTTCCTAATTGCCATCTTACAAAGCAGCAAAGGTCAGTACACAATGAAGTGAGACTCAAAACTGCACCGTTTTTGGGCGCCTGGGTGGCTCAGTGGGTTAAAGCCTCTGCCTTCGGCTCAGGTCATGATCTCAGGATCCTGGGATCGAGGCCCACATCGGGCTCTCTGCTCAGTGGGGAGCCTGCTTCCTCCTCTCCCTCTCTCTCTGCCTGCCTCTCTGCCTACTTGTAATCTCTCTCTGTGTGTCAAATAAATAAATAAAATCTTAAAAAAAAAAAAACTGCACCGTTTCCATTAACCCAAATTCATCTTATCAAGAGGCTAGGTAGGCTTGAAGTAAAATCAGATCCCCTGTGTTGAGGCCTTAACTCTGCTACAGGCCACTTCCATCACATTTCGGTCAAAAGAACTCACTTGTACACCCCTTGCAACAAGACGGAAACAAGAACTGTAGCATCCTCCCAAGGATATTGCAGAGATTTGATGGTTAACACTAGGGCACACGGAACAGTATCTGGCTCATGGCCATCCCATAAGTTCTAATCATTATTACTGAATTTAGTTCTATTTTCTCAAGAAAACACAAATGTGCTGAGATCTTTCAAAAAATTGGCTGCTGAATGAGGGATAAGGAGAATCCATCTTGAAACACATTCCACAGAGCTGGGTTTGCAAAAAATCTGCAGAAACAGAGCGGTATAGAGCGTGAGGTGCTCCCACATCCCGCCCCCGGAGCACTGCGCCGTGGAGAAAAATGATCAAAGCCAATGGGAACCGATCTTCCTTTGCCCATATATTTATACAACAGGTTGACAGCAAAAGGTGTTTATAAAACACGCTGACAGCAAAAGGAGTATTTGTTAAAATGTTCTAACAGGGAGAACAAGCAGGAGTTCCAAAAAGTATCTGAGGAGAAGCAATTCTTTGCTTCCTAAAGCCCTGAAAACCCTGTAAAATAAATGCCCTCACATATTCCAATCTTCTGGGGTCACGGTTTTCTTTAATATCCAAGCACCAGGACTCCAGTCTCTGTTTGCTTGGGGAAGTCCAGCATTGCTGCTGTTATTTCTGAGTACTGCTGCGGGAGGTAGCCTACATTTTCTTGTTACTTCTAACCCCATTTCATCTCCCAGCTAGATCCTCGGTGACCCTCCATCCTCCCTTCCTGGGAGTGCACAGCCCAGCCAGGATGGAGCGCCCTGACATTCTCCACAGTGCACCAGAGGCCACCAGTCCCTGGGAGCCTGAGAGGACCCGGGGGAGTGGGGAGTGGGGGGCAGAATCTAAAACAGATTTAAAAAAAATCTAAATTATGTTCTCTGACACATTCATGTCTCCCTGAGGTTTTTTTTCTCTCTCACCGCCCATTCCCCTCAGTACACCTCAGCCTGCCGCTGTCTTGGGCCATTATCCTTCTAATGACCCTCCTACTCCCATATTTCCTTCCAAATTCCAAAGGCTCAGACTTTTCTCAAACTGCCAGCGGTCAGTCTAAATTAACTGTCACTTAATGACGCAGAATAATCCAGCTCTTGCCCTCTTACCCTCTCCCTTTGGGAGTCTATCTTTTGGGGTTTACCTTTGTATAATCCAGGGTCCTTAAGGTTTTCCACAAATAAAAGAACAGGTCTTTCCATGAATAAATTATGTTTTTCTTGTAGGGCGAGAAATACAAACTCAATGCCTACAGGACTATCTCTATAGATATATAGATATAGACAGACACAGACACATAGACATACAACACACACACACACATACACACACACACACGATACCTAGTTTAAGGCAACAGGACTACTGCAGACAGAACAAGCCATTCTAAAAGTTGTTAAAAGATAAACTGAAGAGTATTAAACATTCTAAGAGCTCGAGCAGAGCTGAATTAGAATCAGGCAGTGCCAAACCGTCAGTGGTTAGAAGCACCCACGGGCAGGGGCTGGGAGGGACTTTCACTGAGAAAAGGCAGAAGCGAAGCGAGGACATTATTTACTGGCTAGAGTAAACCTAGTTGGCTGTTAGTGATTGGGTGTCCTCAGGTTTTGATTTTGTAACTCTGAGGCATTTGTGGGCTTAGATTTGGGTTTGCTTACACTAGATCCAGCTCAGTCTAATGGCCTTGTTTAATTAATTTAACAAGGTGTTTAAATTAAAAAGATAAAATGTTCTGGATACACTGTCATAAATATGTGGACTTTTTAGTAAGCAAGATCTGGGTACACATCCTAGGCCTACCATGTACCTGCTCTATGTCCTTAGACAAGTCAAGATCTTAGAAACCTTTCTGGCACTCATTCCTTGTCTGGAAGAGAGGTAACCACATTTGAAATACATTGGCAGGATTAAACGAGATGTAAAGTAATCAGTATGCTGTGTGGATCAGAGTAAGCATTAGTAAAAA
The DNA here is from genome assembly GCA_002007465.1 of Ailurus styani. Taxonomy (NCBI): domain Eukaryota; kingdom Metazoa; phylum Chordata; class Mammalia; order Carnivora; family Ailuridae; genus Ailurus; species Ailurus styani. The sequence goes on along the minus strand of LNAC01000011.1, from coordinate 4,740,344 downwards.
AATAATAGCTAATCAAATTTAAAAAGAAATAAAATAGGGGTGATAAATAACAAAACACGAGGAAGGAGAAAAAGCAATGAGAAATGGAGACACCTAGCTTCTTAGCTGCAACCCCCTCTCCTGGGAATCCCTCCAGCCCCCAGAGAAGGGGGCAGCCAGCAGAACCCAGAAGATACTGAGGAAGGAAAGTTGCTATTTGGTTAATACCCATACGGTTGTACCAGAGAGCAAAGTATTTCTGAACTGCTTTGTAGCCACTGTCCTAGACACCAAGAATAAAATGTCATCTAGCCCACCTACCTTATTCTTTCCCTTGGGACCTTCCTATATTTTGGTAACTAAAGGTGAATGCCTGCCATTCCTGCTCAGGGCTTCTGAGCCCCACTTCAACACCATGGGCCAGCACCTGCTCTACCCAATTGCTGCCCGTGTATGTTGTTAAATATCTGTAATTATCCTCGGTAAAGGCAGAAGTGATCCAGGGGTTAAAGAGAATCAGCAGGAAGAGTGCCTGTGTGGCTCGGTCGGTTGTGTCTGACTCTTGATTTCAGCTCAGGTCAGTGGTCTCAGGGGTCATGAGATGGAGCCCTGCACTCAGTGGGGAGTCTGCTTGAAGAGTTTCTCCCTCTGCCCCTCCCCCACTCACACACTCCCTTTCTCTTTCTCGAGTAAATAAATCGTTAAAAAAAGAGAGAGAAAGGGCACCTGGGTGGCTCAGTGGGTTAAAGCCACTGCCTTCGGCTCAGGTCATGATCCCAGGGTCCTGGGATCGAGGCCCACATCAGGCTCTCTGCTCAGCGGGGAGCCTGCTTCCTCCTCTCTCCTCTCTCTCTGCCTGCCTCTCTGCCTACTTGTAATCTCTCTCTCTCTCTGTGTCAAATGAATAAATAAAATCTTTAAAAAAAAAAAAAGAGAGAGAAAGAGAGAATCAGCAGGTATTTCCACCACTGCAGGTATGACTATATTCCTCATTCTAGGTTAGTATAGAAGAAATAAAGAATTGTTAAAAATTGTTCTTAAGTTGTAAAATTTCATTACTTCTACTTGAGGGACAAATGTATCACCAACTTTTTCTATGAAGCAGTCAAGAATGCATCCATGTAACTTCACAGATAGGAAATGTAACCTATTTCTTCACTCACAATTGTTTCTCAGATTCCACCTGGAAGTAGCCTGCAACTTCCAACTCAATCATTTGTGATTTTAAATATGCTCTGTTAGCTTCCACTTGCACACACAGATTCATAAATATCATTAGTGAAAGTCTCCAGAAATGTGAGGCATAGACAGGTCTCCACCATTTTACACGTGCATTTTCACCGCCACTGTTCAAAATGTGATAAAAGTAGGAAAAAAGAGAGAATCACACTTCATCCTCAAAAAGGCTAATTCCTTGGAGTGTTTAAACCCCTGAATAACTTATTCAACAAGGATTTTGAGAGCCTTCCGGGTGGGAGGGAATACATACTTGAAGTGAACTTGTGACTACAGAGCCTTCTTCTCCATGAAAAGAAGTGGTATTAAACCTGAAAGAGGTAATGGCCAACCAGGTGAACTGCAAGGGCCACCGCCCCCCGCCCCTAGGTCACAGGGCTCATCAATTACACGGCTCCTCTCTGCTGAACCTGAGCGAGGCCTGAGAATCTCGAGAGAATGCTGCGAAGACAGCATTTTCAGTCCATTAGAATTAAAAGCAGCTACGTCTTCGAGCTGGCGAAGGCATCTTTAGTAACCAACACGGTACCTGACACCAAAGGGTCCCTGAGAAAATGTTTGGTGAGTGAAGGATTCACGGAATGCCTGCGGAAAGTCTGAATTATTCTATTGCACAGAATGGTTCGAGCAGGCATTTGGGACAATCTCTTGGAACACACAAACAGCCTTACCAACCACAACAAAATTATAAATGAGACCCAAAGGAATCCCTTGTTGAAAGCATCCCTGTCACAAAAAAGAAGTCCTGAAGTGAATTCTGTAAACAGATCAATAGAAAGTTTCAAAGGACTAGGTCTTGTAGGAGGAATCAATGGCAGCCGAGTGAGAGATGGAGCAGGCTCCAGGAGAACAGGGAGCCTTTAGCTTGGAGCAGATTACCTGGCCGTTTCGGGCAAGGGAGAAAAAACAAGGCTGAGAACTACTGTCAAGTTAGTTGCCATGTCCACCTCCCTGTGCATTGGTTCTGTCTGTTCGCACAAGGTAATTTGCTTGCTAAGCTCTCTCTGCATTTGCAAGGCAAATATCCTGGGCTTTTGTGAAACTATACCACGTTCACCATGACTAAGGAGCTCAGCCACGAGAAGAAACAGCACCGTTATTTCGGGGGTTGGGGGGGCACCCTTCCAACCATGTAATTTGGTAGAATTGTTACAGCTGAATGGTTATGTGGCACGTAATTCAAATGTGCCCACATGTGTGTCTAAAACAGGGATTATGCCTGGGAGCCAGCTTTCGCTATCAGAGAAGCTTCTTGTGACTACTCTAGTCCTTACTGTGCTCTTCTCTGAATTCCTAAACGCTCCTTACAGTATTTTGCTGACTCATCGCTGTTGGACTGTTGTTTTTTGTTTTTGGTTTTTAGTTTTTTTGGTTTTTTTTTAAAAAGATTTTATTTATTTATTTCACAGAGGGAGAGAGATCACAAGGAGGCAGAGAGACAGGCAGAGAGAGAGGGGGAAGCAGGCTCTCTGCTGAGCAGGGAGCCTGATGCGGGCCTCGATCCCAGGACCCTGAGATCATGACCTGAGCCAAAGGCAGAGGCTTTAACCCACTGAGCCACCCAAGCGCCCTGTTGGACTGTTCTGAGCCAACGCCCATCCTTCTCTACCCTGTTCCACTAGGCTGACCGTAGAGACTGCTTTACCTGGGTTCCCGGGCTTTCTGACTTCTGGTGGTTTCTGGTTGGGTGGAGTCAGAGGTTAGGATCTAGGTTTCCTGGGCTTCCTTCCACAGAGCAATAGGAGGAGTGTCCTCACTAAGTGCTCTCATTGAGAGGAGTGCTTCTCTGGGCAAGGCTGTAACGTCCATCAGGAGCCATTGCCCACAGGGGCAGCCATAGCTCTCTCTCACTCTTGCTCTCACACTCAGTCACTCTCTATGCAGATTCTAGAAACAGCTTCCTATCCTCCATTTCATAAGGCGGTCATGGCTCTCCATGTGTGCCCCCCTTTCAGGGAGGCACCATTCTGTGACAACCTTACCCACGTGTTTGCAAATGGTCCTTTCATTTAACTCTCCTCTGTTTTGTGCCAGGATTCTAACTGATATACATAAATACCACAACATTTAACATTAGCTTTTACCGCATTTTGGTGTTTTCCACTTGATACAGATATATTATATATATGCATTATATATATAGAAAGAGAAATTTTATACATATAACGTAATTATATTTCCCCAAGATATGAACTATGTCATATCCTCTAAACAATGTAAGAGTTAAATTGAATTCAGGATTTGCCATAATTCTTGAATTCTTGTTGGTAGGAAGGGAGCATATTTGAGCAGAGTTTTAAGAACAAATAATGATTAAAATTTGTTAAGCACTCATTATGTGATGGGCAATTTCCACATAACTCTTAATTCCCATAACTACCTTGCAAGTCATATTATATTATTCTTATTTTCAGGAAATGCAATCTAGACTAAGATCTTTAAAAAGGTCACACTAGGGTGCCCGGGTGGCTCAGTGGATTAAGCCTCTGCCTTTGGCTCAGGTCATGATCTCAGGGTCCTGGGATCGAGCCCCGCATTGGGCTCTCTGCTCAGCAGGGAGCGTGCTTCCTCCTCTCTCTCTGCCTGCCTCTCAGCCTCCTTGTGATCGGTCTCTCTCTCTCTGTCAAATAAATAAATAAAATCTTAAAAACATAAAATAATAAATAAATAAATAAATAAATAAATAAATAAATAAATAAATAAATAAAATAGAAAGGTCACACAAGTAGGAAGCGGTAGAGCCAGCGTGCAGACCCAGGGCCATTGGACACCTGAGTTCAGGCCCTTTACTAGGATTCGACATCTAGCTTCACAAATACAGTGGGAGACTTCTTCTTTGATCAAACACTCACTGTAACCAGAGCTGACTTCTCATTAAGTACAGAGTCCCCGAGAGCCAACAGTGATGCAGGATTTAATTCTGGAATTCAACTAAAGGAAAACAAGTGTGCAAAAATAAGTGTACCTGTGCATTATTTTTTTGTCTTCGTCTATCTTCTCACATAGTGCTTTTCAACCTTAAAATCACCTATGGTGATTTGGGCATGTTGCATTTAGTACTCTCGATTTGTATGTTGTATTAAACATTCTATATCCAGATAAGAGTGAATATTATTTGCACAGTGTCTAGTGTATTAAAAGCACTTAATAAATATTTTAATTCATTAAGTTGTTATAGAGCCTTTTTTTCATAGAAAATCAAAGCCTATGTTCAGCATTTGGAGAAAAAACATCTTATCATTCACAGCCAAGTAAGGGTTTTGATGATTTGATGCTGAAAAGGGAAACATGGCAAATTTTCAGATGAATGTAATTGCATGCTGGTAATTACACAGGTCTGATTTCATTATAGTAAATGCTAATTTAATGTCTGATTCACTTTTCTAACTGGCACTAAAAATGCTTTTACTTCATATGCAATATCAGATCATAGGATTCTAAAAGAAAATACAAGTCTGTTGACTTAGGGGCATTTCAGGATAAGCAAAGGACATGTAAATGATGGTTTACATAGAAAAATGGAGATTTTAGAAAAACAAATTTAAGTTCTTCATAGTTTTTGAACCATGGACCTCTTTTACATTTTTATGAAGCATATGGACTCCCTTCTTAGAACGGTATTTTTAAATAAGTAAAAGACAAAGCATTATAAAGGGAATTAATTATATTGAGGAAAACTATCAAAACATTACACAAATAATTTTGTAATACAGAAATATACTTCACCTAAAAATATTAACCGGCAGTATGTAGAAACATTGTCCAGTAACTATGGGAATTGTTAATCAAATCTGCAAAAATGAACCATGTGAGATTAAGATGGTGATTGATGTATGATTCTATCAGTCATGGAGTTTCACACAATTTCTGTGGCCCATCGCTTTTACCCATAAAGGAAGAACTTGTTAACTCGCAGTTAGGTGGACGTTAGTAAAATGAAGGTGTCAGTTTTACTCCTATGTTGGTTTACTGAACCCCCGAATTCTGTTGGTGGATCGAGGTGAAGAAATCCTGCCTTGGCAGAGCTTTAAAAGAGGAAAAGAGTAACCAGAAATAGAGGAAGGAGGAAAAGACTTCCTTTCTCCAAAACCAAGCAGAGAGAAAGTAAGCACCGTTCAAGCGGAATTACTTTTAGAGCCAAATATACCCTTACTCCGCAGAATAAAATAAAATGCTATTTTTAAAAAATAAGTTAAAATAGATTTCAAGCAGACTGCCTCATGAAAGTCTTTGAAAAAGAAACATACTGGATTTTTAAGTGATTGACAGCATGGAGCCGCTTTTAATTTTTCTAATGTATATTTCATCACAAAAAGTGAGTGAAAGTTCAAAGGGAAAAAATGGTAGGACTACTCATTTATTTGATATTCACGATAAAAGCAAATACGTTCTCTCTACTGGGAGCCTGAATCAGAATATTAACTCCCGAATTTGTAGTGATGTAACAGGCCCTGTGCAGACGAGCCCATCTGTTACCGGCCAGTCAACCTCAGACAGACACCATTCCATTGCTGGGTGTGCATCAAAAGGATGAAAGGTCAGCAAAAACACACTGGCTGGGATCAAAATCAGCACGCTGGAAAGTAACTCCATTTAGGTGAACACTAAGTGATCATTCTAATTAAAGTGTAAGTAACAAGGTGCTAAGATCTGTCCCATGGAGTCCTGCTAGAATGGATCAGAGGGATCCATAACAGAGGGAATGTATAAGTTACTTCCTAACAGGAACTGATAGTTATGGTTTTAAAAAAGGTCCAAAATGGAGTGGCTTACGTTCAGCCCCATGTCACCAAAACAAGACTTACTTCTAGTTTCAGCTCTCACAGACATGGAATCTTATACCAGCCAATCAGGAATCACTTGGTCAACCCTAGTTACCCTCTGCTCTCTCCTAAAGGGATGTGGCCTCGCCAAAACCAACCTGCTTTTTGGCCTAGTATAACGCCCCTGTCCCTGCTCCCTTCTGCCTATGAAAGTCTTTCATTTGCTCCAGCTCCTTGGAGCTCCTTTCTCCTTTGTATCTGCTAGATTGGATGCTGCCCAATTCGAATCCATTTTTCTTCAAATAAACTCTTAAAAATATTAATACGCGGCAGGATCCCTTTTAACATTCCCTAGGCCCCTAGTGCATTGTGTCTCAGGTTGATTCCCCGAATTTCCCCTCTTTTCCACATCAAGGTGAACTCAAGTTCAACTGTCAAACCAGAACTTTGGGGGTTCTTGACCTAAAGTAGAGCATTTTTAATACAAATCCCCAATCCCACTGGGTCCCCAGATGTTCTCTGGCTCTGGTTCTATTTCTTCCCCTTCTCCTTTTAAAAGAGTAGCTCTTAGGCAGGAAATCTTAGCCCAGCAAAGAGAGGTAAGGTCTACAAATATATCTCCAAGTCACACAATCTCAGAGTAGACACTGAGGAACGTTCTGGGGTTGCAGACAAAGAACCAGACCTCAGAACATTTTGGATGAGGTGGGAGAACAGCGAGAACCTTCCTGAGAAAGTGAGGGTAAGGGAGGCTCTAAGGTGGGGACATGAGGGCCACGGGAAGCTTGTGTCTCCATCTGAAAGGCCACCATGTTCCATGCTCAAAGTTCTCTGGGTACAGAAGAGTTCGTACATATGTTCTGCCTGTATTAATTGAGCTTGTACATTTCCCACCATTGGTGGGCATCTTTTCATCTACCACGGTCCCTCTTTTAAGAAGCATAGACCTTTCCCCTAGATTCAGACCTTTGTCTCTCCTACTAACCCTAGCAATACCCAAGATAACAATGAGCAATGTTTTCAACACTTTGACTTAACAAAATTACTATTTTAAACCTTAGGTCTTTCCTTAAGCAATGTCTATATTTAAGTCAATTATTTGGTTTTCTTTTCTTTCTGGACAACATGAACACAAACATGAAGACTCAAAGATAGTAAAATCTGGTCAGACAGGACTCATGCTCCTCCTAAACCACCTGGACCTCGGTGCCCTCATTTGTACAAAAAGGATAAGGATCATTGTCAAAAGGTAGTGAGGAAATTACAGGGAAGTTAGTCTAAAACTAGTTAATGGTTAAGTGGCAATTCCTGGGCCCATGTTGGTCCACAGTGATGCTCTCATGTATCAGTGATAAAAATTGAAAGAAAAATATAAGGAGGTTTTCATAAGGCAAAATTTATCCAATTAGAATATTATCTCTTATTCTCAGATTATGATATACTGACTACATTTTAGGGTAGAACACTTTCTATCCCAAAATCATTACGATTATAGACGATAGTTTTTCTCTTCTTAGTCCTGATGTACCTTGTATTGGAAAATGAAAATAGAACCCAATGTCATGCTCTGACTCACTTTTCACTTTTTTTTTTTAAAGTGTGCAATCTCAGGAGTGCATGGCCAGCTCAGTTGGAAGAACAGTAGCAAGTGACTCTTGATCTTGCAGTCATGAGTTCGAGCTCCACGTTAGGTGTGGCGATGACTAAAAAATAAATATACTTTAAAAAATTGCACATCTTCCAGGAGTGGAGAAGCCTGAGAAGCCCAGATCTTAGCTGTGAGGTAGAACAGTATCTGAGCATAGCTAAACTCTTGAGTTTGCTTTGCAGCCCAGAGGAATCGTGGTGAAACTAAGCAAATGCGATACATTAGAAATGATGGTCAGCCCTCCTCCTCCCTGTCCTTCAACAACCTCTCCCTATCAGAGAGCATGAGCTTGTGAGCTGCTCCTCCAGCACCAACAGCTGATGTGACCAGCATGTCCTTCAGATCCGGATGAGCTTAGCTACGGAATAAAGGGTTCACCAGCACTCATGCTTCTTGCCCGGCTTTCTTCAGATCAACGGGTCGACTTCACTTGCTCCTTAATTTTTTTCCTGAACACTTAATTATTCCATGCACATTTTAAAAGATTTGGAAAACATAGAAGCATATAAATAAAGGACGCAGAAATCATCTCTAACTCCGCCATTCAAAGATAATCAGTGTTACCATTTGTGTCTTTCTTTCCTGCCTTCGGTAGTTCATATATTCTTTTTAGGAGGCATAACTTAGATCACACGCTATGCATAGCTGACTCTCCTGCCCTTTTTTTTTTTAAGGAATATGGCCTTCTCATGCTATTAAGCATTCTCTGACATCATTGTGCTTAATGACCACAAAATGCTTCTGTGTATAATATTTTTCTATTATTTAAAAACAACCTAATGGAAATCTTTGTTTAGAAATCTTTGGAAGAAAATACAAGTACCCCTGTAAGCAAATTAGTAGAATTACTAAGCCAAAAGGTATGGAATTTTAAGATGTTCCATGTAGCCTCCTTACTTTGGACTTCCAAATTTGCACCTTACTATCAAGGTAAGAATGCTGGTATCTCCAATATTGGTTTTCTTTCTTAAACACAGTTAATTTGAAAACTGGGAAGTCAGCATCTGGTTATTTTTATGTCTTCATTCTAAAAACCTACTGAGGTTAAACATTTCTATATGAGTCAGGCCCATAGTTTGGCCACTGTTGCACAGTTGACTTAAGTCTTCTCCACAAAATGTTTTCTGTGCCTTCCGAAGGGGGACAAAGAGGAAGAGAAGCCAATATTAAGAACGGACAATATATGGGCACCTGGGTGGCTCAGTGGGTTAAAGCCTCTGCCTTCGGCTCAGGTCCTGATCTCAGGGTCCTGGGATCGAGGCCTGCATCGGGCTCCCTGCTCAGCAGGGAGCCTGCTTCCTCCACTCTCTCTGCCTGCCTCTCTGCCTACTTGTAATCTCTCTCTGTCAAATAAATAAATAAAATCTTTAAAAAAAAAAAAAAAAAAGAACGGACAATATGGTATGCCTCTGAGTTTATGCCAGTACTTTGGCAGCTCTGGGATGCTACTAGGCAAGCACCAAGGCTCCTCAGTAAACAAGCATTCGGAATCCAGCGTTTTGGTCTCCAGAATCTTGAGCTTTGCGATATGGCCCAATTGAGGGAGGCAGCCTGGGCAACTTAACAATGACTCTGTGGTTTTAAACTTTTACTTCTTAAATGGCTTTACCAAAGATCAAAGGAAACCAGAAGTGGAAAAAAAAAAAAAAGAATAAAACCCATACTCACTAGTAGTTTCTCACTTCTTCCTTTTCCAAGGTACAAACCACGGTTTCTTTGTGTGGGAAGTTGTCTGATGTCAGCTTGTTAAACTGTATTTTTTTAGGAAAGTGGCCAATTTTTCAACCACTATTGTTTATTATGGTATTTTTAAAAAGTCTCTAAATTCTTAATTCCCTAGCCTTCTTCTGAAAGAAAGCCCTTTATTTCAGTTTAGAGAAACCCTGCTGCCCTCTTTTGACTGGTATTTGTCTTGTAAATATATTAGCCATTTGTTTTTTACTGAAGACACCTAAGAGAAATTAACTTATATCAAACCAATGCAAAAAAATAAAAGTACTGTCATAACTGGTCTAAGATAAAGCAGCCAACTATTTTTTTCCTAAGGTAAACATATTCAATTGCATATAAGGTTCAGGAGATGAATAGGAGAGCAATGAAAAGGAGATGGTACCTCAAGCAAAAAGAATGAATACTATTTTCAATTAGTAAAACAATAATGAAGATTTAATCTACTCTCAATACTGCTTAGGAAAATATCCTATTACAACTAGGTCACCATCTTTGGGTTTGCAAGGGCTTCTGACCTGATCTAGTCATTATGGTGCTAGAAATAGTATTAAATCATCTGACTAATGTCTAATACATAGAGTTAAGAAGCAATATTTGGGTTTATGCCAGCTATCTAAACAGAAGTAAAAACTTAAGCTTATGTATAGATCTTAAATTTTCTAAACATTGTTTTTAGGTGAGTTTCAGATGGCCCACAATTGTGAGAGTTTCCAGAAAATATCAACATTCAGCTTTAAAACCTTTGACTGGGCTAAATTGCCTGGGCCCAGGGATGCCTGGGTGGCTCAGGTCATGATCCCAGGGCCCTGGGATCAAGTCCCGCATCGGGCTCCCTGCTCGGCGGAGGGCCTGCTTCTCCCTCTCCCTCTGCCTGCCACTCTGCCTACTTGTACTCTATCTCTCTGTCAAATAAATAAATAAAATCTTTTTAAAAAAATAAAATAAATAAAAATAAATTGCCTGGGCCCAAACTTGGCTCTGGATTTTTCTGCCGCTTCACATAAAACAAACAGGGCTCATATCGATCTCGGAAACTGCCACGAACCCATGTCCTATGAAACACGGACAAGGTCCTCCCCACAGGTCGACTCACTCACAGAAAAAGACTAATGCTAATTCCCACTGACACACATTTAAAGCTACTAATAGACTAACATTTATTTAACAGAAATTGCACCTACCACTTTTACAGTTAAGTGTCCTTGTTTGTATAAAAACTACTGAGTGCTATTAAGTAGAGTACATACGTGAGGTGTTAACTTCTTTTTTCAGAAATATTGTATAGTTAATAGACATCAAGGCGGGGAAGCATTGTTCTAAGTATGAAAACGACATTGGCTTATTTAATGTTCAACTGCCCCATTTGGGTATTACTGGCCTCGCCTCTGTAGGGAAATGAAGGCTCAGAGAGGGTAGTTAATTTGCTTAATATCACACAGCCTTCAGATCCAGAATGTATGGCTTGAGTGGCTGCTCAGAAAGATACAGAAGAGCAATAGACAGTGAGAGGAGTGGTTTCACAAAACACAAAAAGTCTCACAGGTTTTATGTTTTGAGACTTATTTGGGCTTTCACGTTTTAGGGGAAGGTTTAGAAGAAGTGAAGGAATGTGTGCGTTTCAAGGAGAAGAGGAGGAGAGGAGCTGGTGGAATCAGGATGTAGAGACCGAAGTAGATGGGCAGAGGAAAAGCCTGCAGAGCAAGAAAGGGAAGCATGTAGGAGAGGACGCAGAATTAAAATAGCAACGGAGAAATTGCGCCAAAAGGCAGCCTAGAGCAGTCCCTTTCAAATCACTGAGTCCCTGACTTCAGTAAGAAGAGAGCGGAGAAGAGCTTGAACTAGCATGGACTTCGGGAAGCTGGCACTTTCGTTTCAGTGCCTGGGCACTGAGGCTCATAGGCACAATTGGCATGGGAAGCCCATGGTGGGAGGGCCTCCAGAATAAGGGTCCCAAGGACTTAGCACCAGGGATGAGCAGAGGTCATACAGGAGAGCTTCTGCGATGCCACACCTCGTTGATAAAGATGAGAATTAAAAATCTCAACAGAACTTTTTAGTCCTTGATGTTTTCCCTGAAATTTGTTTAATGGAGTTATTTTGAATCCTGAAATCAAACAAAACCAGACCTTCCCTTCTAAGTTATGTCAGCTCAAATAGTAACACTTGAAGACCACTGACTGAACATTAGAGGGAAGCAAATGAGCTCTACCAAAGTAAGGACTTTTAGCCCAAACGATAAAACATCTGTAAACATGAGGGGTGTTAGACCAGGTGGCCGAAGATCTTTATATATTTTCTAAAATCCTAGGTACACAGGCCATGTGCATCTACTACGGTTCCTGGATTCCATTTGATCTACATTATAGCAACTATCATTCCACAAAGCCACTATCTTCATCTTGCACCCTTGTTTGGATTATAAGTGTAATGAAAATAGGGTGCAGAACTTTCCACTATGTCTTCCTCTTTGCAGCCCTGGCTAACAAACTTTGTAGTAAGCACTCCACACCTCATTAAAGGACTTTCCAATGGACTGATCAAGGACTGAAATGAATGGAGGACAGACAGGTAACCAAATTAACAGCTAAACAGAAACACCTTGGTATGGAATGAGCTACACAGGAAGTAAATATTTTGCTTGTCAGGGATCTTCCAGGGCGGGTCACATCACCATTTGCTAGGAGCATAGCAGAAGGGACTCAAATACCGGTGAATGATAAACTAAGCGTGCTTTGCAGGCTTCTGCCAAGCTGAGAGCCCCTCATTCCACTTGCTATTTGTGGCATGAAAGGATATAGCCTACCTGTGGGGGAGATGTGGGGAGATATATTTTAGGATGACAATAAGACCCATAACAATAACAGGCCATTTTTTCCACAAGTAAAGCATCTGTGCTTTCATTTGCGGATAGCATGCTGGCCAGTTCTTGAGGACAAGCTACTGTGCAATATAATACTCCATTTCAAAAGAAGGTGGTGGTGAATAGCAGTCTCAGAAAGGTTGGACTCGGAGAGCCCCTTAGTTCTAAATGCTATGGTGCCCCTTAGCCTTGGGAGCAGCACAGCCAGAGCCCGAAAGTACAGCGGGAAGTGCCCTCCATGGCATCTTCCTGACCCACGGTCGGGGGGCAAGGTCAGCTCCCCAAGTCTGGCTCATTACCTACTGAAAACTCAAAAGGGAACCAACGTTAGCTGATTTTTTAATAATCACCTCACAGGATGACCAGCTGGAGCTCTAAATTTTGATATTTGGAACAGGCAAATACATGGAAGAGGGAGGGAGGGAGGGAAGACAATTCTTTAACCTTCCTTTACATACAACAGACTCAAGAGCAGGTTTATAATACTTTCCACACGAATCCAAATGGAATTTAAGAGCAAACAGCAGACCCACCACACTAATCGGCATCAAAGGTGTGAATGGTTTCCAGTTTCACTCTAGAGGCAGAGACGGATTTTGAAGCTTCAGATAAAAGTATATGGGGAGATAGTTCTGTATTCTATCCTTCTAGATAACAACACACACACATGCGCGCGCACACACACACACACATGCACTAAACACAATGGAAACAGCTCCCAGGAAAGCAGTATATTGTCCAGCTATCCATTGGCTAGAGTTTGTGGCCAGACAGCCAGCTCTTGAATCCTGTGCCTTGCCTTTGGGAACTCTATGACCTCCAGTTACTTTCGCTTTCTAAGACTGCACTACCTCCTTTGTAAATGGAGATAAAGAGTATATCCATTCTGTAGGCTTGTGAGCATTAAGGAAAGTCATTCATTGAAAAGTACCCAGCTGGGCACCTGGGTGGCTCAGTGGGTTAAAGCCTCTGCTTTCGGCTCAGGTCATGATCTCAGGGTCCTGGGATCGAGGCCCGCATCGGGCTCCCTGCTCAGCAGGGAGACTGCTTCCTCTCTCTCTCTGCCTGCCTCTCTGCCTACTTGTAATCTCTCTCTGTCAAATAAATAAATAAAATCTTTATAAAAAAAATAAAAAAAAGAAAAGGACCCAGCTAATCCGACCATATAATATATGCTCAATAAATCTTATCATTGTCATTTTTTAGCAATCTTGAATTTCTGAGGCCTTCTGTGTTGTCTGTCTCACAACAAATAGAATATAAGAAATTACCTGTAGAAACAACCCCTGAGTTCGAGTTGAGGCAAGAGCTACACTAGCCCTCATCCAAGGGCCGTGTACTTCCCATCCTTGACTTCTTCCAGGTTCTTCTCACTTTGAGATGCCATTCAATATCACTTTGAGAGATATCCTCCATAGTTCCTTTCCTCATTTCCTTTACATGTTGGCTTAAGGGTCACCTCTTCAGAGAGACCCCACTCAACCCCACTCTACCAATCCTCTGTCATGGAGGACATCTCTCCCTGTTTTAAATCTCTGAGTGGCACTTTCCACTGACCCACGCTTTCCTTCTTTATCATCAATTGCCTTTTCCACCTTTCCCCCAACCCGAGCCTTGTCTGTCTTTTGGTCTGCTGTTTCCCTAGTGCCCCAAAGAGTATCTGCGCATGGTTAACTCCTAGAAATAAATTCCTGTTGACCAAATGAGTAAGAGTTTACACAAGTGCATGATGAATGTGGGCACTGGGTTGGCTTAGTTGCAAGGATGGATAGCAATATCATGATGGGCTAGTCCACAAACTACCCGGCAGGGGAGCTAAAGCAGATAACCCCGGACAAGGCCTGAAACCACTATCTCCAGATTTGTTTCTAGGGACAACCAAGAGAAAGGAAATGCTACTGTCTGATTTCTCTTTCCTTTCTCGCCATTCCACCTCTCCTCCAGATACTGAAAGCTAACATCACTACCACAGCCACTGCTCGTGTTTCTTCCTGGGAACTCTCTCCTACCAAACCCTCAATGACTGCTGGCTCCAGCCCATCACTCAGCTATCCAACTTAGAGAGGCTCTTCTTGCCCCAGAACCATATCCTCCTAACCATTATTGTTATTTTTCAGCTTAGCTCCTTCATTGGGTCTTTCATGGCACTTGTCATGACCCTATCATTATTCAACCTGCTTACTTTCTTTTATTTTATTTTGCCCATCAGAATATGCCCTCCATGAGAGCCAAGCTCCATTTTGTGCTGTCCAGTGTGGCAGCCCCAACACCTTACATAATTCCCAGTATGTAATTTCAGTTTGACAAATAAATATAAAAGGAAGAAAGAAGAAAGGGAACCAGGATCAGGAAGAAGAAACACTTGAGGCAGTCTATCCTATTTTATGAAAGTCTCCCCTGATTTCACTCAATATTCATTTACTGAGCAGCTATTGTTGCTGGCAGGAAGAGAAGCCAGTGTATTCTGTAGGAACTGAGCACCGTTCTCTCCATGAAGAAAAATACAAATATCATATTTAGTACTCACTTAGCATTATGCTTCATTGTTCTAGCAAAATCCTAAAAGCAACAACCACCGCCTCAATTCTTGACCACTGATCCACAGCTCTTTGTCCTTCAGCCTAGGAACAACAGGAAATGGCAATGGATTACCTTCCCACAAACTTCTGTTTCTCATTTTCTTGCCACTGGCTCTATTCACCCACTTCAAGAGTCTTAAGTCAATCAAATTTTATAACCAAATCTCCTTAACAAATGCAAAACTCACTTCCCACCAAACAACCCTAATTTAGCACAAACTTTAAATTTCAAAGGAAATTTGAACGTGCTTTGCTTTAAATGTCAGGACTGGATATTCAGATGGAATAATTAAGGGGGCGGAAACGTTTCCTTCCAATAAAAAAAAAAGTTGTTGTTTGTGCAAAGTACTAAGAATATTACGTTTTCAATATGTCTGCCTCCATCCACATACTAGCGATGGACATCCTGATGATTCACATGAAGCATGTGTCTCTGTGCTGATTGCCACGAAGACCGGAACCCTGGCAGTTTGAAGTTCAAACAGACATCACCCCTTACAAGGCAGACCTATCAGCCTCCACCTTCTGATATGCCTGCAATTTTCCATTTTCATTACTCATTTTCACAATCTCTATCCCGTGTGCCAACGGTTTTGGATTTTTCTTACTATGATAAAAGTAAGCAGTTCCTAAGTACACATAATTCTGTGTTATTTAGAAGTGACTCAGATTCAGGCAGTTTTATAAACAGCATTTTTATATGCAGTTTGGAAATTCTACTAAACCTGATTACGATTTTCCAGGCTTGATGTGGAGAAGCTGATAATCGTGTCGGTGAAAAGTTATGTTATATATATTGATGTACACAGTATAATCTTCCAATTCACTGGACTGAAGTTAAGCTCTAAAGATGCCAGAAAACAAACAAAAAGCAGATCTTCAGAAATTATTCACAACACAAAACTTTTCACACGACATCCCATTTTCTCAACAAGCCTGCTTCACAAAGGTCATTCAATTTCTCTGATTCCAGGGAAGACTTCTCGGTTAGTAAAATGGACTCAAAATGGGCCTCTTCAACACTTAATCCTAATGTATTCTTACAGAGAAAGTAACCCATGGGTTTGCTGCCAGAGTCAGAAAGGCATAACCAGCTCCTATGCGGGGTGGGAGACGGGGTCTAACTAAAGCTTAGATCAAAACTATGAATCCTGAATCTACGAATCCACAGGTTTTCCAGAATGAACACTTTTATCACGGTTTTTGTGTCTTATCAAGACATGCGGTATTTATTAGCTTCAAATGCCTCTAAAGACTTACTGAGACATCAGTGATACACGAAGTGAGGTAAACACACCCCACACGTGTGCCAATCAGGGCATGGAAAGAATTATATGTAGCTATTTCCTCTTACCCTTTTTAGTTTTCATTTCCTCATATTTATAATGTTCATCATGTTTGGAAAGTAAAATAAAGATATAGTGTTTTGTTTTATAGAGTGTGGGTGCTCAAATGATTGTGGTGTGGAGAGGCGTAACCAAAACAGCTGAAGACATTCAGAAGGCTAAAGTCACACAATAAGGAAAATAGGCTAAAATTCCTGATTTCTCTTTTTTTTTTAGGGGTGGGGGCTGGGGGGAGAGGGAGAGGGAAAGGGAGGGAGAGAATCCAGAGAGGCTCCATGCCCAGCACAGAGCTCAAAGCAGGGCTTGATCTCACAATCCTGAGACCATGACCTGAGCTGATATCAAGAGTCAAACGCCTAGCCAACTGAACCACCCAGGTGCCCCTGAATCAGAGGTGTCCCAAGTAGCAAGCTACTGAAATAACTGTCAGCTTTAGGATAAAGCCAAAGTAAAATTTTTTTTTTAAAGAGACAACTCCATTCTTGGGTCAAAATATAGACTCTAGAGATAAGATACATTGTAAATGCTAAGTGAAGGGTAGATGATAATTGCTGGGGACAGAGAATTTTACTTCACAAAGATGCCACAGAGATATTTTAAGTGGGGGGTTGCCCTCTCTCCCCATTTACTTTACTAAATTGTTTCAGACTGTAGACTTCTGAAAAAAAATGAATATTCTCTTTTTAGTGATTACCATGCTTAAGGAAATTATGCTAAAGTCATCTGCATGTAGATGATTCAGCCCTTTGAATAATGATTTCCTTAACTAACATGGTTATTATTATAGACGAGGTTATATAATAGAAAAGCTTAAGAGAGGCTGTAGCCACCTTTGATATATTCTAACCCACAAAGAAAACGTTGCTAATGATCAAAAGCAGTTGATTCTGCAGAATATTTGCCAAGATTATAGAACAATCTTGGCAATTATTTTTTAACTTTCAAGTGGAAACTTTGGATAAGTACAAAACAATTAAAAACTCCCCCTCTAGTGTTTGGTTATTAGTTGCTCACTCATGACCACTCATATTTCAATAGCACTTAATATGTGCCTATATTGTTCCAACTGGTCCGTGCGGATTATTTTATTTTACTGCCATAACGACTCTATGGCTTATGTACTATTAGGTATGGTTACTATCACCACCTTGGAGAGTGGTACTAATGGAAATAAGGCAGAGAGAAGTTAAATGACTTACCCAAGTTCTCAAACATAGTATGGCCCAGAGCTGAGATTCAAAATGAAATCATCTGGCTCCAGAATCTCTACTCCTAATTCCACTACACCCAACTACTGTGAATAAGGATAAATCAAAGATGAGTTTAATGCTCTGACTCATACACAGAATAAGTTAAAGAAAAGAGGGAAGAAACTGGGCCAGAATAATTACTTAGGAATATTCTTGGTGGAACTTTATGCAAAGTGTGTTGGATAATTTTTATCTTTTAACAAAACAACAAAAATAGAACTGTTGACTAAATCCTCACTCCCCTTGCCTAGACTCATAGGAATTAGTTGCAATAAAGATGGGTGAAAACTTCAAGTCCATATTTCTGTAATAAGTTTGTACCCAAAGTCTATGAGTCTAAGGAAGAACAGGAGATAAAAGAAAATAAGATACACAAGACTGGGCGCCTGGGTGGCTCAGTGGGTTAATGCCTCTGCCTTCGGCTCAGGTCATGATCTCAGGGTCCTGGGATCGAGGCCCGCATCAGGCTCTCTGCTCGGCAGGGAGCCTGCTTCTTCCTCTCTCTCTCTGCCTGCTTGTAATCTCTCTCTCTCTGTCAAATAAATAAATAAAATCTTTTAAAAAAAAAAAAAGATACACAAGACTATCGGAAAGGGCCAGGACACATAAAGGTGATTAAGAGCACTCTCATCAATGACTCTTTTCACCCTCAGTTACAATCATGCCAGAAGTAGTTAATTATATACCCTCCCCTTTGCTACTTTCATATTTTGTATGCTTTGTTGTATTGTACTAACCTACTATATAACTATTCAGCTCCTTCTAAAGGGCTTCTGTTCTAGCCTCAGAATGGGTCCAGAACCACTCTTTGGTTCATATAATTGCTCCAGGCTTCACCTCCTAACCTCTAACCTGAAACTTCTCTCTCCCCTGTGGGTCCTTCTAGTCTCCTGGCTTTTAGTTTTATATCCAGTCTGGTTCTTCATTTCCAGTCAAATTGATCACCTGTACAATCTTCCTCTTATATGAATAATAACAACTGCTAACCTCCTAACTTAGAGAGGAGGCTAGACAAGATCTGTCTTGGGAAGTGACATTTAAACTAAGAACTTAAGCATAAGAAGGGTTTCAACTTGGCGCCTGAGTGGCTCAGTTGGTTAAGCACCTAACTCTTGGTTTGGGCTCAGGTCATGAACTCACACTTGAGGGAACAAGCCCCAAGCCCCATCCTGGGCTCAACACTCAGCACAAAGTTTGCTTCAGATTCTTTCTCCCTCTCCTTTTCCCTCCTCTTTTGCCCCTCCCCATTCACACGCATGTGCTCACTCTCATTCTCTTTCTCTCAAATAAATAAATAAATAAATAATATCTTAAAAAGAAAAAAGAAAAAAAAAAAGAAAAAGAAGGGTTTCAACTTCTGAGTCTCAGAGACGAGAAACTACTCCAGGCAGAAGGGTCAGCATATGTAAACATTTTTAAGTAGAAAAAAAAGTCCTGGTACTTAGAACCTAGTGTGGCTGGATAAAAAAAAAAAAAAAAAAAAAAAAAAAGTGTGAGGGGCAGAGTGTGTGTCTCAAGATAAAGGACATGAGGGGCCATGGAGACCTGGTAGGACTGAATGATGCCAACTTTAGGATATATTTTCCTCCATTATAAACTATGTACTCAGTCAACTCATGAACCATGTTTTGTGTGGAATCCGAGAACCTAGCAAATTTGTTGACCTCAGTGTCAGTTTCAGTGCTTGTTTTGGAATTGCTGGTGGCATCAGTGATGAAACTGCAGGCGATACTGGAATGGGTCGTGCTGTTTGTAGTGCAAATGGTGGTGGTATTCATGGCAGAGTTATTGGTATTTTGGGTGGCAGAACTGCTCGCAATCCTCGTATTCACCATAGTAGAAGCACAGTCTATTGAGGGTCACTTCCGAAATGAAGACCTACATCCACTTCCCATACGGTTCATACCATTCAGAGGAAAATGAATACCTAACCCTGAAGCCTAGACTTAGAGGAGAAAAGCAATTAAAATAGTTCAGCTGGTTTTATTAATGTGCTTGACCAGGAGACAGACCTGAGGATTTGGACACAGCTGCATTTAAATAATTTTTGCTCCTTCATGATTACATCCTCAACACAATTTTTCCATACTTCTAAAAATATACCTCAACTCTTGGGCAAATATGGCCTAACTCTACCTGAGTCCCCTAGCTGTGATGTGGTTACCTGGGAATGTTCTTCCTACGGGGGAACAGATTTGGAGAGCTCACACACTGATTTGATCGTTTTGTTAGTATTTTGGTATTTATCCAGAAAGCAAAGAGGACAGGGTAAACAGCAGCTTTCTCTTTCATGAGCATGTTATCCATCAGCCAGCAGGACTTAGGTAAATCATAAGTCCCCTAAAAAATTTACCAGTGCCACTAATATAACACTGTATATTAACTAACTAGAAAGAAAATTAAAACTGTTTTAAAAATGTACCAGTGCCCCCCTACCAGATACTATTATAGGGATAAATAAGACATTGTCCTCAACCATTAGCAGCTACTGATGACACCATTTATTCAGTACCAGAAACTTGCATTAGGCTCATACTTGTTTTAGGTTCATAATATCTATTATTGAGTCTAGTGGAAATGTTATTATTCCAATTTTATACTTGAGAAAACTGAGGCCTAGGGAAGTAACTATCTTCCCTATTGGAAAACCCATGCCTGTGCCATTAATCAATCAATCACCCTCCCACCACCACCACTCACGCCCCCCCTTGCCCCCAGCTCCTTAACAACAATGGGAAATAGTCAAAATGACTTAATGACATCAGTGAACTTTAAAGCTAAGGATCTAGGGTCCATGCAGGAGAATGTGGAAGGAAAGCTCCACGACATCCTTAGGACTCACTGGAAAGGATTCTGGGGCAATCAAACACCTGAAGGAAGGATACTGATGATCTAACTGAAGTTATATGAGCACACTCTCTGAGCAGGCTGACATACTGTAACCGGTGTTACTTGGTAGAATGGGGCTGGAACCTAGAGGGGTTAGTAAACCTATCTAAGTATACATGGTCAAACAATGGTCGCTCAATCAGTAGACAATAACTAATCATTTTTGTGTCTCCTCATAACATTGTGTCCCAAGGAACTCAAAACAAAACTGTATGACAGAATAAGAGAAGACCATTTGCTTAGCTCTGCCTAGAATTCTCTTATGCCCTGAAATGCCACAATCAGAAAGTTGTTCCTTTAAATCAAAGTACTATCCCTTGGAATAAATTAGGCATTACTAGACATGGTATATCAGAAATTAATTTGCCTTTTACTTTTTCAAGGAGTTTTTTTTTAATCAAAGATCTTATTTATTTGAGAGAAAGAGAGAGAAAGAAAGAGAGAACAAGCAAGAGGAGTAGCAGGCAGAGGTAGATGGAGGTGCAGGTTTCCCATTGAGCAGAGATCCAACGTGGGCTTTGATCCCAGGACCCTGGGATCATGACCTGAGCCAAAGGCAGACGCTTAACCTACTTAGCCACCCAGGCACCTTCAAGGAGGTTCTGATTAATAAAGTTAGGAGTGGTGATAAGCATTATAATAAATAAAAAAGAGAAATGTTCGGAAGGGAAAAGCTAGAGGTGATTTCTGCCTACTTACAACTTCAAAATTATAATTTGATAAGCTCAAGGGTTTCTGAGAGATATAGCCAATAGAATTATGTACCTGTTCACCAAAGATGTGCACTAGAATGTTGACAGAGGGCTGTTGGCATCAGGTAATAACTGGAACTATGGAAATATCCACCAGTACTAGAATGGATAATAATTGTCATATGTTCACACAAGGAAATGTGATAAACAATGAGGGCAAATTAATCAAATTTGCTGCACAAAACACATGGATGAATTTCACAGATGTAATGATCATTGAAAGAAGCCGTATACAGAAGAGTTCTAGATAAATAGAAGAGTCTATTTATCTAAATACAAGACAAACAGGTGAATCTAAGCAATGCAGGTATAAGTCCAGAGAGTGAATACTCTCATGAGGGCAGGGCAGTCAGTGACTGAATGGGAACCACAGGAGGATATTTGTGGAGCTAGTGACATGGATGCGTTCAGTTTGTGAAAATTCCCTGGGCTGTATACAATGACAGAGCCATTTTTTTCTATATGTATATTATGGCCAAAAAAAGAAAAAAGGAAAAAAAAAACTGGTCAAAAGAAACAAACAAAAATAAAAGCCAGGGTCTCTGCATCCGAAGTCTGGTTCCTAACAGTTTAAAAAAAAAAAAAATCCTAGGTAATCACTGAACCTCTCTTAAATCTTGAGTCCTTTGTCTATAAAATAGGAATGATGCCTATTGTACCAGATTAAAGGAGATGAAAAATTGTGACCTGCTTTATAAGTTACAAAGTAGTATACAACTGTTAATTATTTAGGCCAGTAGTTTGCAACCACTGTGAGTGAGATTCACCTAAGGAGATTAACAACAACCAGAGAGATGCCCAAGTGCCCCCATGCTAGACATTCAGATGCCGCAGATCTGGGGAGAGGCCAGCTCATCTCTAGTTTCAGAAGTTCAACAAGTCACAGAGCCACGGTCTTGGACCACTGATTTAGAAAATACCTCCTTATTTCAAAAGTTAATATGCCATTTCAGGCTCATTCCCGGGATCTGTGCCATGCATCTACAGTTTGCCAATCACAAGTGACACAGACATGAAGAATTTTCAGAAAGTCTAATGCAGTTGAAATAACAAACACTTGAAGAGTGGGTAAGGGTACAAAGGTATCTCTTCTTGGGCGCCTGGGTGGCTCAGTGGGTTAAAGCCTCTGCTTTCGGCTCAGGTCATGATCTCAGCATCCTGGGATCGAGGCCCGCATCGGGCTCTCTGCTCAGCAGGGAGCCTGCTTTCTCCTCTCCCTGTCTCTCTGCCTGCCTCTCTGCCTACTTGTAATCTCTCTCTGTGTCAAATAAATAAATAAAATCTTTAAAAAAAAAAAAAGGTATCTCTTCTTAAACCAGGTACCCTGACACCAAATATTTTTTATTTGTGAACAACTCACAAAGGAATCCTAAGAGTGGAACATCTTCATAGTAATACCCAAAGTCTAAATATACGCTGTTGCATATCTATGCCAGGAATCATGATCCAATTTATGCTTTGGTTTTGTTTTTCCTCCACTTATGAAACGAACACCAGATGTCAGAACAGTTTTTGATAACATTTCTTTCGACATGCTTTTTTTTTTTGTTTTTAATTGTATGTTGTTTCAACAGCGAGGCTCTTTAGAATTATAAAATTGCTAGACTTCAAGAAGCACATCAATTCCCACCGATAAAGTAAAACGCATAAAATCAGAACAGTCTGAAGTTTCTCTTTGAATTCTTATGACATTCAAATTGCTTCTTTTCTTGTCCCCTCATTTCTAATTTTCTCCTTAGATAAATTCATTACACACAAGAAAGGGCTCATAGCAAGGCAATCCAACATTGGCATGTTGTGGGTATATATGTTGTTCCAACACTAGGTACTGAATAAATAATTGCTGACTTTAACGGATTAGTCATTTTGAGAGTAGATCATATTCTAGAGCCAAAGATAAGACCATAGATTTTATGTGGTCTAGCTGTTAAAATGCAGTTAAAACTAACAACTCTTCCTTGAATCTATAAAGCTATATTTGCGTGAGACTTTTATTGGCAAACATAGTGCTGTAGTGGGTTACATCTGAATTGAATTTTTCACGCTGCTCCGTGCTTGTTAAGGGTTGCCTTTATTTCCTGTTTTAGGATCCTGGTTAAAATTATTCATAGCCTGAAAAGAATCTATTCCAGTAGCATCCTACACTTTTATCATATGCACGTCTGCAAGAATTGTCAACTAGATGACAATTTGAAAAAATAAAAATAAAAACAATGAAAAGCCACTTATTAATGAAGTGTCTTAGAACTTAAATTTTCTTAGAAAGTTGCTTAAATTAGGTATAGTTCATCAATTCCCAGCTACCTTAAATAAAGCACCACAAAAATAACAGGTACATCATTTGTGACTATCTGAAGAAAAACAGAAATTTCAAGGAAGTAACTGAATAATAATATCGGGATACTATGGAATTTTCCATTTTCTGCAGATCATGTCATCAAAGACATAATGCAGAGAATTATAGAATATTCAACAGCAAACATTAAAAATTCATATTCTGATTAGTGTTATTTTATCACTTATAAATAATTTAAATAAAAGTTTGGTACTGCCCTGTTATTTGACATTAAGATGTGAGCTCTTCCAATCAAGGTTGTGGCTTTTCTTTTTTTTTTTAATTTTCAAAGAAAACCTTAACTTTTTCCTCTCACACAGTGTAGGGTGGAACTCCTTTGATGATTTAGTACAGAGAACTTGCTGAGTTCAATGTCTTGATCCTTTAGTACTCAACCACTTCCCCGTTGCTCCTTGAAACCATCCAGAAGTCCTTTAGCCATGACTACAGCTGTCTCTCACTGTCCCTGGCCCTTGAAGCCATGTCTTCTCAGGTCTCCCCCCTTCTTGCCTTGACATTCTCGTATTGTTTTCCATTTGAGTAGAGGATCGTGTCTATTCACTGTAGGACCACTATTTTTTGTCCCCAATTCTAAACTAGAAAACAAATGGGTTGAAGAATTTAGTGGAAGGTCTTTGACATGAACAGCACCTCCCTACTTTTATTCCCCCTTGTTTTGGTGAACAATTAATCTTGATTGAGCAAAGATCCATGAAGATGAGATTACTTTTGGTCAAATAGGGACAACTGATTTCACCATTTCTTTTTCTCTTGATAGTTGATAAGGGGAGAAGATAAAACTCTCCAATGGCAGTTGGGAAGCAGATTTCGCATTGTTATAAGCAACAGGTTGCCTTTAGAACCATTTCATTAGCACAGCATGGTGGTGAAAGCATGAGCCACTAAGAGTTATACTTTCTAAATTCAAACCCCAGCTCTACCATTTATTAGCTGTGTAACCAGGGCAACCACTCAAATGCCTTGGTAATAGGAATGGTAATAATCTTATTTCACAGGATCACTCTGCAAATTAAATCAGTTCATACATTTAAGACACTTAGAATAGGGCCTAGTGTTACAGAAGTGCTCAAATGTTAATTATTATGAATAGTTTTTGGATTTCATTAGGCTAGTGAGAGTCAGAGAGCGAGAATCATGGTAAGAGAAACGTGACCACACTAACTATATTTTTCATAATCAAAAAGGAGCTACTTAGGAAGTAGCCTGTACATCTACCTTCAGATCAGAACGGGAATAGACCTGTGCCCTGGACTCCTCCATTTGGTGGTCATCCAATAACATTCAATAAAGCTCAGGCTGATTGATCACTATCTACCATCTTTGCATCAGAGTGTCTTAACTTTACTTACTAATAAATTCTATGGTATCCTCTCCAGCATCCCTCGAGAATTTTGCACATTTCACTTATTAATTTCCAACTCCACCAACAATCCAAGGCCCAGGTGTCTTAAAACGAGTCCATCTGCTCCGACGTATACTAAGCCCTTTCCACCATTTGTCTCACTTCCTCCTTAGGACTTTCCCGGGCAACAGAGTCTACAAGTTTCCCCATTCTACATATGAGCATTTACTATTTGCCTGGCATTTAAAACCGAAGATGAAAAAGTGATCCAGACAGACATCATTACTACCCTCTTAAAATTTACATTCTCAGGGAGAGGAAAAGATACTTAACTCTGTTAACAAAGTGACTTGCTTAACAATTGTGATACATACTTGAAGGAACAGTGTGAGGGGCTAGAAGTTCGTATTTCAGGGCAACTGGCTCTAGGGAACCAAACAGGAACAAGGGTATACACATATACAGGGGGTGGCCAGGGGCGGGGTGGGACTTGTTTTTGCAGTGAACCTGGGGTAAGAGGTAATAAGAATAGGCATGGCCTATTCTAGGATATGCAAGATCTTGTTGGCTGGAGCTCACAGGAGAAGAGACGAGAGTCACAGAGATTAACGTGAGTGAGGCCAGTTGAGGCTGAGTAATATGGAGCCATGTGACCATGTTAAATATTTTCGGCTTGATTCATAAAATAATGGAGAGTCATGGAAATTTTTTAATCATGGAAATGACATGCCAATACTTATTTATTTACCTTGGCTAGAGTATACGGGATGGATTTTGCCTCACTCCCTCTCTCTCTCTCTCTTACATTTAATTCTTCAGCCTATCTTGTGTGATAGCTCAGGTAAAGCTCTATATAAAAGGTTGTTTAAATACATGATTTACTTGCCAAATAATGGAACAATCTTCCTTTGAACCACCCTTCATTTTTTTTAAAACTATAATAACAATCTTTAAGAAAAGACAATAAAGTCATTGGCTATAGAAATAGGGATTTGGGGAATAGGAAAAGATTTTTTTCCCCTTTTGCCAACATTCTAGTATTTCGGCAACTTTGATAAGACAACAGAAGAATAGCGTACCTTTAAAAGCAAAGTTCTAATTTACATACCAACTTAATTGGCCATGAGATCTTCAGGTTCACTTTCCTCTACCCCAAGTGTCAAAGTCTCTTTCCTTGCTGTAAAAATCCTCAGAGTAAAAAGATTTATATAACACAGAGAAGCTCTTCAAACTTTATCCTAGTCATAATTCAGTGTTAACTCATTTATAAATAAGTTCCAGGCAACACGCGGCAGTGTGAAATATGAAAGTGAAAAAGACACATTTTCTGTCTTTTAGAGTTTGGAGGGCAAGAAAATTAAAAAGAAAAAAAAAAGAAAAAATCACAAGAGAGAAACCATTGAAACCTCCTTAGAATGGAAAATCTGTAGGACTTCTAGCAATCATGCTAAAAGACTCCGAAGTCTTTTGAGACCAGGAACATATATTTCACCATTGTTTTGCCCCATAAACTACAACATAGGTATTAAATCAATACTTAATCATGAATTCTTCAGCTGTTTTTCTAACAGCAACAGCTCTTTTAAGTGGTGGGGGAAAAATCTAAAGCCAATACTTCAAAGGTGAAAATGTGAAGAAGTATCAATAATTCTTACCATTTCTGAAAATGTGGACCCAGAAAATTAACACCAAGGAGATCTGCGGATGGATCATGAAGACACATCAGAGTGAAAAATAACTGGAAAAATTTGAGGAATCTTAAAACAAAACAAAACAAAACAAAACAAAACGCTTGTGTCAGCAGAAAACCACAGTGTCCTAGCTAGTAAGGCTGATGTAAACCTACTAATGGTGGTTGAGCTCTTTGGTTGGCTGATTCACTTCTTCAGTGAGGAACCATCACCTTTGTCTTCATGGTAGCCAAGTAAGAGGCCTTCTTGCCTGGGAAGGGAGAAAGCAGTACCAATCCGCAGAGTTGGAGTAGACTTGGCCCCTCACACTGAAACCGCCATTGTTTTTGTTTTGTTTTTGTATGTGTGCAGAATCACAAAGGCCATCAAGAGACTGAGAACCAGAATTTTGCACATTTTACTTGTTAATTGCAATTTATTATTTATAAGCCATTCTTAAAACTTCTCCATAACCATTCTTTTTATATATTATACTCATAATTGCATGTTCAGTTTTTATTTCTGATGTTGTATTTAGTTCCAGAAATACTGAAAAACCTGTTACTCTAGCAAAAATCTGTATCTTCCTAGTATTCCACTATTACTCTCCTCAGTGAAACTAAACATTTTTTTTTGCCACATTTCTGTTTTAGGGTGTTCTCCATTGCACATACTTCTGATGTTTCATTCTTAGATCCACTTCAGAAAAAAATACTGAGTTTTCTGTCCACCATTTAAAAACCTACATAAATATCATTTTAATGTCTGCATAAGAGTCCATCTTATGAGTATGGACTACATCCATACCACCACGATTAAGTAGCTTAATCCAATGTTCAACAATTAAGGTATGTCTACATTTTCGCCATTAGTAATGCTGAGATAAAACACCACTTCCCATAAATTTCCTTTGCATTTCATGCTACTTTTAAGGTAGAATCCCAAAAGAGATTGAAAGTTCAAGGAATATTTTCAAGGTTATTCAGCTATGTCATCAAATGCTATCACCAGAAGTTGTAAAACGAGTTAGCAGGAAAGTGCTTATGACAAAGTATTACTTAAAATGCTTGGGATGAAATTTCACATACCATGTGCTTTTTATCTTTGAGGGACCAGGTGGGGATGTGGAAGTGAGTCTAGTGGGCGCCTGGGTGGCTCCGTTGGTTAAACGACTACCTTCAGGGCACCTCGGTGGCTCAGAGGGTTAAAGCCTCTGCCTTCGGCTCAGGTCATGATCTCAGGGTCCTGGGATCGAGTCCCACATTGGGCTCTCTGCTCCACGGGGAGCCTGCCTCCTCCTCTCTCTCTGCGTGCCTCTCTGCCTACTTGTGATCTCTCGATCTCTCTCTGTCAGATAAATAAAAAAATAAAATCTTTAAAAAAAAATTAAAAAAATAATAAACGACTACCTTCAGCTCAGGTCATTCATGATCCCGGAGTCCTGGGATCAAGTCCCACATCGGGCTCCCTGTTCAGTGGGGTGTCTGCTTCTCCCTCTGACCCTCTCCCCTCTCGTGCTCTCTCTCTCTCAAATAAATAAATAAATTCTTTAAAGAAAAAAAAAGGAAGTTAGTATGGCTAGGAGAGGACTATTTTATTATCACTGCCAACATTTAGAATTGCCCAAGCATTGTGGTAACAAAATGCAGACCAAGTTTTAGTTGGTTTTATTATTAATAATAATTATTACTGAACACTCTGCAGACAGTGCACCACCTCCTTATGTCTATGCCTTAGGCGGAAATGTATCAAATTGTTGACATGGGCAATGCACAGGTTCTTTACTCAACATTTATTATGTACTTATCATAAGCCCACATCACACTAAGTGCCAGACAGAGAATGTTGAGGTTTGTGCTCTCAAGAGGTAAAGTGGGGGGGTGATGTGCTGAGTGATTTTTTTATTCTCTCCTACATACTTACAATGCTCACATCTGGAAAATGAACAAATTACCTTTATCATCAAAATGATGATAAATGTGTTCATGACTAGAAGTTGCAACTGGTAAAATGAAATCTAGTGATACTCATGCTTTAATCTTGCAAACTTGAGCCAATGCTCCTTCAACAAACTTGTTTTCATAAAAGGAGCCATTTGAAGGGCTCGAAGAGAAAGCATATGAAAAACACAAATTAAAGAATGTGGGTTGACAAATCCTGGGAAGTTGCTATGTCCAAAATAAGTCCTCCTCTTCCCTTTTCCCTTCCAATAGCCCATTGATATGCCTAAGGACACACATCAAAAAGTCTCATGGAATGCCCTAGATACAACTAACTACAGATACTTTATAAATCTGATAGAATCACAATCACAAGAGGCCTTTGGATGACATTCCAATTTGTACTGGGTCATTGTTAAGTCACCAGATACATTATTTGAAGCTCTTAAACTGCTTGAAAAATATGTGCTTTCCCAGGAGTCTGCATGATGGAGTGGGATAAGGACACTCTGAAACACATAAGCAAAGTAGGAAAGAACTAGAAGAAATGATAGCTGCTCAGGTGGTGTCATTTAAGATCTGAGGCCAAGGCTTCACAAATACAGGGGAATTTTCCCCATTGTACAGAAGATATCATCAGCCATTTATTTATATCACAAATACTTTTCAATACTGGGTATAGGTATGAGTTAAGTAGACAAAGCGTTGGTCTCCTGGCCCTCACTTATAGTTTAATAAAGTCCAGTAAACAATGAGACAAAATAAAAATTACATATTTTCAAATTTTTTGTAATGTAAAAGAACAGGGTGGTCTGAGAGAGGAGGAAAGGAACCCCTGTTTAAGACGCAGAAAGCCTCTCTAGAAAGGTGACATCCCAGCTGAGTCCCAGACATCACAGAGCCAGACAGAGAGTGAAAGGAAGAGATTTCAGGTCAAGAAAATGGCAAGGAAGAGGCCAGGAAGCAAGACTGTATCAAAGGAAGCCCTGAGAGACCAGATGGCTGGAATGAAGTAATCAAACAGAAGAATGGTATAAGGTGAAGTTGGAGAGGTGGGCAGGGACAAAGTTATCGAGTAGAGAGTTATCTGGAAACAAGGAGGCAGAATAATATGGTTGAGGCTTAGAAGGATTTGGGGAAGGTTTGGGGTGCCTGGATGGCTCAGTGGGTTAAATCCTCTGCCTTCAGCTCAGGTCATGATCTCAGGGTCCTGGGATCAAGCCCTGAGTCAGGCTGCCTGCTCAGCAGGGAGCCTGTTTCCTCCTCTCTCTCTCTCTCTCTGCCTGCCTTTCTGCCTACTTGTAATCTCTCTCTCTCTCTCTCTCTGTGTCAAATAAATAAATAAAATCTTAAAGGAAAAAAAAAGAAGGATTTGGGAAGGTTAGAATGGAAGAGACTTAAGAGAAGTAGAACTGCTGTGAATTCTGCCACATAGAGAAAGCCACTGATGTTCTCTTGCATGGGAAGGACGCAAAGACGGGATTTCACATGGGACCCATAACGTCACAGCTGCAATGAATCCTTGGTATATCCCAGGTACTAGGAATTGTGGGGCAGGACGACCAGCTGGACTCCTGCACATCCCATCTCATGGCTGAGCAAAATGGGGGTACATGGTTACCATGTAAAGCAGCAGGACAGTTTCACTCAGGGACTACTTTATCACGTAGATACTGGTGCTAATACCCTTTAGGGAGGAAAGACATAAAATTAAATTCAGCATCCCTAATCTATGATTATGTTTGTAACATGCCCAGTCTGTCTACATCTGATAGAACTATGGATGGAATGATGGTTCATTTCTTTATTCCTTCCAAAGTCATCTACCTTTCAAGAGAGGATTATTTTGATACAGGTAATGCAGGTCACAGAAGCAACACCCAACTCCTGTAGATATACTAGGTCCAGGAATAAAATAATAACTGAAATTCAAGACCATCTCAAGCAAAAAGTAATATAATATTACTAATTACACAGGAAAAATTGCTTTCATTGCATGAATTCTGTTACCAATAAGATTAGTAAAGAAAGGACTGAATGTTGCCACTTCAGTATTAATTGGTCTTTCAAAGCTCAAACAGAAATGGTTATTTAGCATCAGTTTAGGAAGACTGCAGGCACTGATTTTTTTTTTAAAATAGTGCTATGAAAAGAGAAAAATATGTGCTAAGAGGCTTGAGGACATTATTAAACTCGTTTATTATTCTTTTTTTTAATATAGAGTAAATTACAGAAATCTTACCAAATCAACAGAGAGAAAGATAATAGGCCATAATGAAATATGCAATTTATTTTTTAAATGGGAAGAGAACTACTGAATCATAAATGGCGGACCCATTAGGAAGTTATGTAAACACTTCCCTTTCAAGTAATATGAATTCCGTATCACCCTAATGTCTATGCCCCAGTAGTTTTACTCATTATCATAAATTTCAGAAGTCTTATTCTTTCACAATATATTTCAAACAAAGACATTTTATTTTCATTTTAACAATTAAACGATTTTATTGTCTCATATCTTCAAAATACATTCTGCAGTTTGTTCAAATAAATGTGATTTGCTTAAAGTCACTCACTTAAAACAGAATGAGTTTTCTCCAAACCTTGCTTTGCTGTCATCACTATCTTGTGAATTGTGAGGCTGGAAACAGAGAAGTCCAAGAATGGTCCACAATTTCCAACATCTTATGTACTTCTTAAAACAATCCTGTTCTAAGGATTTGCATTAAGAATGAGCAGGGAAAAAAATTATTCAATCCCCTCTCTAGCTTTGGCTCTCAACAAGAGAACAGATTCGTGCCCTGACAAGTGACTGGGTTCTAGAATCAGACACACCTAGGTTCAAATTCTTGCTTCCTTTAGAACTATGCACTTGAGTAAGTTGCTAAACAATTGCTGGACCTCAGGTTTCTAGTCTGAAAAATGGACACAGTGATACTGCATGGAGCCATTTACAATGTGTATGACAGGATCTAGATCCATGCTTAACATTAACTAGATGTCCCATTAACATTTATTTTGCTTTCCTTAGAAGTCACCTGGCATACATTTTCAAAATCGGGCTCACTGACCCTCTGTCTCACCAAGTATCTTTTAGGTTGAGCAATGTTTTCGTCTATTCAGGAGGTTATAATAAAATACCACAGACCGAGTGGCTTATAAGTAACAGAAATTCAGTTCCAAAGGCTGAAAGTCCAAGATCAGGGTGCCAGCTTGATCAGGTGAAGGCCCTCTTCCTGGTTCTTAGAAGACTTTTCACTGTGTCCTCACATGGTGGGCGGGGCTACGTAGCCCTGGGAATCTCTTTGCAAGAGCACTAATCCCATTCAAGAGGCTCCATTCTCCTGACCTAATCTCTTCCCAAAGGCCTTTCCTTCTAACACCATCACATCAGGGATTAGGGTTCCAACATGTGCATTTTGGTGGGGGGAGAGGGGGAGGGCAGGGACACACAAATATCCAAACCTAGGCAAGCAACCTCCTATAGAAACTAAGGGTCAAAATAGGAATCAGACTGAATGTTCCTGAAAGGCCAATAAACCGTCTAAGCCTGTGTCCTCATCAATAATACGGGGATGCAGCTTATTTCACTGGGTTAGAGTAGAGCTGCTCAGTCTTAGCACTACACACAATCGGTACGAATCAGCCTTTGTTGGAGGGGGGCTGTCCCATGCCTTCTAGGCTGTTTAGCGGCATGACTGGCATCCACCCAGCAGTTACCATGACTAGCCTCCCAACCCCCCAAACTGGAATAACAAAAAAAATGTCTCCAGACATCGCCAAAGGTCCTTTGAGGAATAAATTTGCCCCCTGCAATCGAAAACCACTACAGTAAGCACAATTAACTAATTTGCAAGCTATTTAACATGGGAATGCAGCACAGTCAGGCTTAATAAATGTAAGTTATTAATTTTTACCTAGAAATGCTACTGATCACTATTTTACGTCTTCAATATTATGCATAAGCATTGGTCACAATCAAGAGACTACCTAAGGAGAAGCCGTCTCTGTCCATAGTGGCCCCAAAGCTCTCAGAAATGAAATGATTCCACGGGATTCTTTTCATGCCAATATTCATTTGGATCTTGGATTTAGAGCAATGCTGGCATCTCATTCTGCCTGAACTCTTTCTAGGCGGTCAGCCTGTCTTCCCTGGTTGGTCCCATGCTGCATCCCTGAAAGCAAGGTGACATCGTACTGCCCAGGAAGCGGGAGCCCAGAAACAGGGATAACTCTCAACTCTGCATCGAGTTGATGCCAGTCTTTGGCTCCATGTGGGTCTGATGAAGGCTGATACCTGATTACAATTTCCTTCAGGCTCTTTTCTTTCTAAAAAGCCTCCTGCCAAATTTACCATGCAAAGGTGCAGCTGTCACAAAGTAATGATTTCAACCCTTGGGATGGTTAGTATATTCTTGAAAGACTTTCCCAGAAAGCAAGAAATGTACTACAAAAACAGATGTACTTGGGTATACGGCTTCATCAGCCTCATCCTCTGGGCATTAGAGAGTGGGCTTGGTAATGAACCATCAGTAACACCCCAGA
The DNA here is from genome assembly GCA_002007465.1 of Ailurus styani. Taxonomy (NCBI): domain Eukaryota; kingdom Metazoa; phylum Chordata; class Mammalia; order Carnivora; family Ailuridae; genus Ailurus; species Ailurus styani. Next base: position 4,707,458 of record LNAC01000011.1, on the reverse strand, counting down.
AGGTGCCACTAACCCACTATATATAGTACTCATTTGCATAGACCACTAGGACTCATTTGCATAGACCGCTAGGACTACCAACTTTAGCACCACCCCCGGTCAAAGGCAACCCCTCATCTCATTTACGAATAAAGTTTTACTGAAACACAATCAGTTCATCAGGTCTTTTAAAAATCACCTATGGGGGCGCCTGGGTGGCTCAGTGGGTTAAAGCCTCTGCTTTCGGCTCAGGTCATGATCTCAGGGTCCTGGGATCGAGGCCCACATCGGGCTCCCTGCTCAGCGGGGAGCCTGTTGCCCCCTCTCTCTCTCTGCCTGCCTCTCTGCCTCCTTGTGATCTCTCTCCCTCTGTGAAATAAATAAATAAAAATCTTTAAAAAAAAAAAAAAACCACCTATGGCTTTCAGGCTACAACAGCAGCGTTGAATACTTGTGACAGATACCATCTAGGCCACAAATCCTAAAATATCTGCTCTCTGGCTATAGTAGTCTGCTAATGACGCCCAGACACATAGCCACGTCCTGACCTGGGAGTATGACCTTACTGGGGGGAAAAAAAAGAGTCTTTGCAAACATAATTAAGAATCTTAGAATGAGGAGATTTTCCTGTTTTGTTTCGTTTTGTTTTGTTTTTTCCTAAGTGGGGCCTAGAGGACATCATAAGTGTCCTTATGTGAGGGAGGCAGAGGGAGATTACACACATACAGAGGAGAAGAAGGGGGTGTGAAGACAGGCAGAAGCTGGAAATATGCAGCCACAAACCAAAGGATGCCAAAGAATGATGGCAGCCACCAAGAGCTGAGGGAGGCAATGAAGGATTCTCCCCCAGAAACTCTGGAAGGAGCATCACCCTGTCGATACCTTGATTTTGGATTTCTGTCCTCAAGAACCATGAGAAAATATATACTTTTTAAAGCCACCAAGTTGAGATAATTTATGGCCTTGTACAAAGTTCACTGACTCATGGTGACATGGATGTGCTGACGCCCCCTGGAGTTGTGCGGCATGGTACTGCAGCCCTGAGCTAAAGGCCTGAAGGTCAGTGTGGATGTCTCCCAGTTGAAACTTGGACTGATGTTCCTAAGTATTTGTTATGAACTGAATGTTTGTGCGTCCCCAAAATGTACGTTGAAATCCTACCACAACCATCCTCATTGTGATGATATTGGGATGGGGCCTTTGAGAGGTGATCAGGTCATGTGGGTGAGAAGACTGCTGTCTATGAGCCAGGACACAGGCTCTCACCAGACACCGAGTCCCCCAACAACTTGATCTTGGACTTCCAGCCTCCAGAACTGTGAGAAATGAAAGTTTGTTGTTTAAAATCACTCAGTCTATAGTAGTTTGCTTTGGTCTGCAAGTGGACTAGACAGTATTTTTCTACCACTTTGGGAAAGTATAGAAAAATATTGCACATAGGGGCGCCTGGGTGGCTCAGCGGGTTAAAGCCTCTGCCTTCTGCTCAGGTCATGATCTCGGGGTCCTGGGATTGAGCCCCGCATCGGGCTCTCTGCTCAGTGGGGAGCCTGCTTCCTCCTCTCTCTCTGCCTGCCTCTCTGCCTACTTGTGATCTCTATCTGTTAAGTAAATAAATAAAATCTTTAAAAAAAAAGAACTTTCTGAAAAATATTGCACATAGATTGTGACAATGTTTTTTATATTTTCTATTTTACGTTTTCACTTTATCCATGTAAAACTTTATGTATGTGTATATACGTGCACACACAAATACGAATATATATGTATCTACCTCCCAACTTAAGAAAAATAAAAGAACATTATAAAAGCCACATCCATACTTTTCCCCGACATTAACTAAATGTGATGCTTACCAAACCTGTGCACCTCTTTTTATCTTAACTGGTAATGCAATTATCCAAGAAGAGTAACACAGTACTGTTTACAACACAATTTTACATGTTATGTAATAGGTGTCCTTTTCTGTATCCTTCTAAAACTTGCTTTGCTAATTCAGTCAACATAATATTTTTAAGATTTATCCACTTTGCGACATGAAGCTCTAGTTCCTTCCAACATTTTTATGGACCACTGGGCCTCTATCCACTCTCCTGCTGGTGGACATTGAAGCTGTCAGTTTTCATCATGATAAACAGCACCGCCATCAATGTGCTTAAACACGTCTCTTGCCCACAATCCCAAGAGTTAACAGCAGCATTCGTACTCAGGATTGGACCTTCTTGGTTACAGAGCATGTGTGTCTTCAGTCTGTATCCTATAGAGCCATATTGCTTTCGAAAGAGATAGACTAACTTACAGAGCAAGCACTAGTGTTTAAGTGTTTCTATTTCACCAATCCTCGCCCAAACCTGACATAGGCAGGCTTTTGAAGTAGTTGCTATTTTCATGTGGATGAAATGAGCATTTTCTCTTTACATAAAGCTCTCCTTAGGCAATAGCACTGTTTTTCCACATAACTTCCCAACCTCATACTCAAAATTGAAATAAGGAAGGGAGTCTGTCATGATAGAAACAATCAAAAAGGAGGAAAAATGAAAGGAAACTTTCTGAAATATAAACCTGTTTGAAATGATATCCAGTGTATGTTTGCAGAACTGAGAAAACACTGGGTTAACTGAGTGTGACGTTAGGTATCATTTCAACTCTAACGCATAAGTTTTCTTGCCCATTAAACAGGCAGCTAAATTACACTCTCTGCAGCTCTTCCTTGCTCCGAAAGTCTCTCCTCATACTAAGAGATAAAAAGAATCCCAAGCAAGGTTGGCAATTCTATTACTTTAATGCCTGTTCTTCAGGACGTCTGAAAGCCTGCAGAAAACAGTCATGTGTCCCTGGGGTGACTTTCCACCATATTCGCCTATAACATCTCCATCAGGTAGGAGCTGGTCCCGCCGTCCCGCCTTCCCCCGGCCCCACCTCTTCCCTTTCGTTCCCTCTTGCCACAGGGATGTCCACATGCTGACCCCTCCGCCTGGAACATTCTTCCCTCCTCTTTAAGGAGTCTTGCCCCGAGCTCCCCAGCAAGATCGTGGCATCCTGGCCAAAATTCCTATCCTTTCAACAATCAAGTCCCCACCATTATATAACAAATAAGATTCAACACTCAATCCTATAGAATGTGGGGTCATGTCAGTATGAAGTCAGTGAAAAAATAATACTTTTCAGGTTCTCTCTACAGTCACAGGAAAGGGAAGGGAAGGGGAGGGGAGGGGAGGGAAGGAAAGAAACAGTGAGAGCACCTTGTATACAACGGACTGAACTGAGGGTCCCCGGTGGTCATACTGTGGTCACATCCTAATGAGCGTCCCTCTAAGAAATGAAGAGCCAAGCATGGGGACAGAGCAAAGCAAAGCAGGCAGTTGTGTTACACCAGATCCTGAGGCATTGCCGAATTCATTTATTGCAGAATGTGTTTTCTTGGCTTTTAGTCCACATAAACTCTAATTTATGTGCTATTAGATTGCTGTCCATCTCCCACCTGGAATGTTAACTTCATGAGGGCAGAGTTCTGTGTAATACAGGGTAAATGCTCAGGAGTTATTTGCTGAGAGGGAATGAAAAGAAAAAATTACCATTAAAGTACTTGATGACTGGGAAAGAAAAAGAACAAGAAACTATAGAAATGGTTCCTCGTTAAATTTAGAATAAGCTCCAAAGTCCTTTCTCAGCCCTATGAGGCACTGATTGATACTGAAACCCTATCCAACCTTGTGTCACTCTGCCCCTCACTCATCATCCTCCAGATGAATTTCTCCAAGCTCCTAAGTCACACTAAACTTCTTTTGCCTAGAAGATTCTTCCCCAGGTCTTAACCTGATTGGCTCCTTCCCATCTTTCTGGCCCTGAATGAACATCAGCTCTTGAAAGAAACCCCATCTGAACAACCTATCAAAAGCCAATTCCATCCCCCTCCAACCCAGCCACTTTCTGTTTAGTCATCATCCTAGGCTGAAAATGTGTTGTTTCTTAGCTTGCTTTGTGTTTACTCTTGTCCTGACCTTTTTCCTTATAATAGCTGCATAAAAGCTTACCTCTCTGTATCCCCCCAGCCCTTACTATGGTGTCTGGCCCTGGGCACATACTCATCCAATATTTGGGGAATAAAAAAGTCAAGATGACTCTATTCTGAAAGCACAGGGCTGAGGGCAAGTGGAAGGCACAAAACCTAGAGGAGAACTCAGAGGCACCACAATGTTCCACTCTAGTATAGCACTTAGACAATGACCCACCCAGGAGCAGATGAAGGTGAGACATGGAGTCTAACGTCCCCTTTTGACAAGCAAAGAAGGCAGCTCCAGTCCTCTACATCAGTGCACATACACTGTGCATAAAGTCTAAACGACATCAACTTATTATCAAATTAAAACTCAAAAAATAGGGCGCCTGGGTGGCTCAGTGGGTTAAAGCCTCTGCCTTCAGCTCAGGTTATGATCTCAGCGTCCTGGGATCGAGGCCCGCATCAGGCTCCCTGTTCAGCAGGGAGCCTGCTTCCTCCTCTCTCTCTCTGCCTGGCTCTCTGCCTACTTGTGATCTCTGTCAAATAAATAAAAAATAAAAAATCTTTTAAAAAAATCAAAAAATAACTTTTTTTTAAGGTGGGCTCACTAGAGAGCCCAATGCAGGGCTTGAACTTATAACCCTGTGATCAAAACCTGAGCTGAGATCAAATAATTGGATGCCAAACGTACTGAGCCACCCAAGAGTCCCTCAAAAAATAACTTTTAAAGACAAAAACACATAAGCAACATACATGAAAGTATTTTATTTCAAGCAGTGTAAATGACTTCTTGTGAAATCTGGATCTCTTTAAGATCATCCAAAAATAAAGCCAAGGCAGACTAGATGCTTCTACAAATCAAGTCTCCTGGTTTCATCACAGAATTAAATGTGTCTTATTTAGGAGCAGTTTGTGAAGCCCCAGAGATTCCCCAAAATTCATTCTGAAATTACAGATTTTATTTCTAAAAACAACCATGATTAAGCATGACATTTACAGATGCCTGCTCTTCAGTAAAGCTGCAATTTGGGGAAAATCAAAGCCATAAGGAACTAAATTACATAAGGGAGGCTTTTCATTACGCTCAATCTAGCTCGCTCTGGGTTAAGAGCAAATGAAACTTGATTATTCAGCCAGTTACTTTACAGCTTCTGTGTTTAATTTACTTTTCCTCAGAAGATTAAAAAAGTCATATGAACTATTATTACATGTAGATTTGAACTTTTTTTTTTTAAAGCTCATTTCGTAAGTGATTAGTGTTTTTCAAGAGCAAAAGCCCTTCATCTGCTATGATTTACCCTAGCTCGGCCAATAAAATGCCTTAATTAAAGCCTAGCTAAAATCTGCTATCCATTTTTTTAAAAGGCTATTCAAAATAAAAGTGAAAAGAAACCTTATTATTTATTGACTGTTTAGAGTTTCCTTAGTGAATGCAATGAGCTGACAGTCTAAACAAAGAACTGATTCTTTTTAAAAAACCAATTTTGGTAACTTCTCATTGAAAAGGCTTCTATTAAAAAGTAGCTCAAAATGTAGTCTCTGCTAAGATGTTGTTGCCTTTTAGATTAAGATTTAAAATGAGGCAGGCTTATAAAAAGACAGCCAACCCCTAACATCTACAAACGCTCCTGTATTTGTCAATGAGACAAGATGCTGGTTTTCTGCACAGAGGGTGGCATCTGCTTACACGATCTGCAAAAAGTTTTAATGGTTAAAAGGAGAAAAATAAAGTTGGTTATTAGATTCTCTTATTTTAACTGACCTGTACTTTCTAACATCTCTACCCATGCAAGAGAACCACCTGAGCTTTAATGTAAAGAGAGAATGGATATTTTTTATAGCTTCAATCCTGAGACGCACGTAGTAGATTTTTGCAATGAACTTTCTATAAATTCTCCTAAGCTCTGAGAGCCACTGAGCATGTGCATTCAAACACACATGCATACACAGACACATATCTTGAGTCTCAGATATGTAGCATCCTTGGACCTGCCAGGCCCCTGACTGATACCATAAGCAACACTGGCATCCCTTGGAATGCAGCGCTGGGTTCCATATTTTAGTTCAACCCTTAGCATTTTCATGGCTCCCAATTCTGTCACAGTCTGCTGGTTCCCCTCAATCATTCCCCGTTTGACACAAATGCTCTCTCTCCTTTTAGTTCTTGTTCTTCTACATAAAGATTCTCTTTCCCTCTGCAGGTGCATACTTACACTAATTCCACAACTTCTGCCAAGCACCCATTCACCCACAAGAATCTCCTGGAATGCATAAAAACAAGGTGCTGACATGTCTGTATCCTGTCTCCATCTAGCCCTGTGCTCTCAGTACAACTGCAACATTCTGTCACTGCTCATCACACACATGCTTGGCTTTTCAACATAGTCATGTTGCATGATCATGCTGAATATTTATCAAGTCCCCAGCAGGTGCTAAATATTGTTATGGACACTGGGGACACAAAAATGGTTAGGGTATTATCCCTGTAATCTACATGTTTACGATGTTACTGGGGGTAGAATCATATGGAAGAATTGTATGTGCTACATGTGCAAAGGTCCTGAGGCTGAAAGGAGCCTGGCACAGCTGAGGACTGGGACAGCCAACTTACAATGGTTGTGTGATGAGAGCTTAACAGAGAAAGTGAAGGGTATAAGATGATGAAGTGGAGAGGTATTCAGACACACCGTGCAAAGATGACTTTAGAGGGAAATGTGCACATTATACTATGTTGTATTATACCTTATTACATCATGGCATAACATATATATCCTCCACTTCAGTAAGAAATGCTGACTTTTTTCAGACTGTGAACTATCTTACATATTTTATAGGAATACTTTTAATTCTCCTCTGAATATTATGTAGGAAGTGGACTGGAGAAAACAGAAGTGGGGGGTATGCAGTAGGTCAGGAGGTGATGGTGGCTTAGACCATTTGCTCATTTAGCAAAAAATTCTGAAGGTATTGATTCCGTGAAGTATTATGCCAGAGATGCAGCAGTGAACACAGCAAAGTCCTTGCTGTTAGAGGGTTCTCATTCTAGTAAGAGAGATGAGAGATACTTGAAGTAATCAGAGAAACATAATATGTCACATAGCAAAAAGGGCTACAGAGAAAATCAAGGTGGAGTGACGGATTAGAGTGGTCAGCAATGATGCTGGCATCATGCTCCGGGTGTCATGGGGGCTCAGAGAGTGGACTACTTCAGTCAGCCAAGTCTTCTCAGAAGAGAAAATGCTGGAGCTAAAACTGAAGCATGAGTAGGAACTGGCCAAATAATATTAGGAGAGAGAGAGAATGGGGGGGGGGGGGAGGAAAGAGGATGCAGGGGAAGGTTTAAGGAACTAGAACCTGAGGGCTTGAGTGAAGGAAGAGAACACCAGAGCCAGCAGAGGTCAGAGCATGAAGCAGGGGTCTGTGCGAAGCTAACCGTCTGGGACTTTATCCAAAGGCTGTGGGAAGGATTTTCAGCGGGGGAATGAATTACAACTATCACGCCCTCAGCCCTGCAGAGGACAGCTGGGAGGGAAGCCAGCCAGGGTGGTCCATTAGCAAACACTGGGCATGATCCAGGAGTAAGGCAGTGATGGTTAGGAGGATGGTTGGGAAGAGGGTGGATCTGGCAGGTATCAGGAATGTAGAATGGAGAACTTGATCGCAGCATGAATGTCTGCACAGGGGTACGGGGAGAAGAGTTCAGTACGCCCCATCACAATATGCAAAATTATTTGAAACATGCCCCTTTTATACCCTCTGACCTCATCCTTACCAGTACCCACGCACTGGCATGGCTGGCTTTCTTTCAGCCTTTGAAGGTGCCAAGGTCCTTCCCAGCTCTGGGTCTCTGCGCACCCCACCCCGACCCACTCCCACCCTGGCTTCCCTGTACCTGGAATGCTCTTGCCTTCAGTCTTGGCTGGGCTGTCTCTTCTACTCATTCAGGTCTCTGCTCACATGTCATCTAGAGAGGGCCCCCCTGATCGTCCCCCAGACCAGCTTAATTCCACGTACTCATCACACCCTGGTCTCTAAAATCATTTTCTTTTAAATATTCATGTGTTAATTTTCTCAAGAGGTTTGTGGATCCACATTCCTGTGAACATGCTCTTTATATACCTGGGCGGGGTCCCTGCTGAGCTCCAGGGGCGCACGGCCGCACTTTCCTTCTTCTCACTCTGGCCCCAGTCCCCTGAGAACACTCAGTACCTATCGAAGGAAGGAAGGAAGGAAGGAAGGAAGGAAGGAAGGAAGGAAGGAGGGGAGAGAGGGAGGGAGGGGTAACAAATTGCACAGAGCTTAAAGCTTAAGAATAAATCTGCCATAAATAAAAGCTTCTTGTTTTGGGAGACACAAGTAGAAAACAGACTGAGAAGTACACATTTGAAAATAATACAAAGAAAAGAAAGAAGCCCCGTTTAATCTTGACCTCTAGTAAAATGTTGGCTTTAAACCAGGGATCAGCAAAGTTTCCCTGGAAGGGCCATCTGTAAAGGGCCACAGTAACTATTTTAGGCTTCGCAGGTTGTAAGGACACTGCTGCAAATGCCCCCCTCTGTCCTTGCGACAGGAGAACAGCCGCAGGCAATACAGGAGCATACATTTACGTATTATGTAAATACATAACATAAAATTTTATTTACAAAAGCAGTCTGGAATTGGCCACAGAGGCTGCTGACTCCTGCTTTAGGCTAATCCAGGAAAAGCATGGTAGGGCACACACAATTGAAACATATAAGGAAGAGGAACTATCTTTTACTGAGAATCAGACTTTGTACAAGATGCTTTGCATACATATCTCATCCAATCTTTTTTAACAATTCTGGTAGGTAAGCATTATGACATCTATTTGGCAATACTGGAGTTCAAAGAGGAGACATAACCTGCTTAGATTATACAGTTAAGGGGCCAGTATTTAAATCCAGGCAGTCTTTCTGACTTTCGGCTTTCTTGTTTATCATGTATCCTTTTCATTGATTTTCCTCTCCTAGCCACAAACCACCTCCCCACCCCATTTTTGGAAAGAGGTATAAACATCTGTACACATAATGTAAACACACTGATTCCAATGCCACAAACATTTCCTGAGTGCGTACTATGCGCCAGGCATCATGATCGGGGCTGGGGATTCAACACTTAGAGACCATCTTTCTCTGATCTGCCTAAATGGCAGCTTGTTAGTATCGGATACTGACTTTCAAAGGCTACCATGTGGCAGGCCTGCATTACGTCCTTTATTTTCCTAGACTTGCTAATGTTGTTTTCCGCCATGTTAATGACAACTTTCCCGTGGTCCTGCCTGCCTGCTGTAAACAGACCACAGGTGTGGATTGTGTGTTGCCGGTGCGCAAGGCCTGCCGCTGTCTGTCCCCTTCAGAGAAGTTTCCCCATCAGACTGCTGCCCACAGCACCTGCTGCTCTGTACAGCTGACTCCCAGCGACACAGCTTCCCATTACCAGTCGATTCAGGCAGTATGATTCATCATGTCCTTGTAGCATGGCTTCCATATGTTAGGCTTAAATACCTCTCTACCATCCCAGGGCCCCCATAATAACCAGGGTGTTATTTTTGTGTTCGGGGATGGATTTAAGAGTAAAGATACGAAAACACACACACACACACACACACACACACACACACACACACACGCACGCACGCACACACACACACACACACACACACACCCCACCTGTGTCGAATTCTGAAAAGATGTACTCCTCCCCATGCATTCTCCGGCGCGACTTCCAATTTAACCAATACAATTTAACCAATAAAAAAAACCTCTATCGCTTATCAGTGATGAACATTGTATCTTAGAAAAATGCTACAGCCCAGTTGTTGTTTTTCAATCACCTTCTATGTAATAGCATCAATACAGGAGAAAAATGTTTGAAGAAAAGGAAAAAAGTCTCACTGTTTTCAGCAGTCTCAGATTACTTCTCCCTAAAACCATTCATTTTATTTACTCGGCAACCTGTACTTACCCAATTTAAGGTATGGGTTCATTTAGCAGAGATTTTTGATGAATACATGTTTCCCTAACTCATCACATTTTCTAAAAACAGAATCAATATTTCACATCATCTGTGTACTGGCTATCAACACCTTATTCTGCCTATAAGAGGAAAAATTCATTTATGAACTGTTTTGTCTGTCATTTTCAAAGAACCACCACCTTGAAGCATTTAGCATTGATCGTGGTGTCAGAAATCAAAGGAAATGCTATTCCAGGGAAGAGCTGGGCTTTGAGACTCTGCAAATAACAACCCAAATGACCTACTTGTGCCCCAGCTTGTCTTGGCCAGAGTTCAGTCTTGAGCAAAATTGGGACCAATCAGGAATCAGGATTTTCTTTCTTGGTATCAATATCAAAGCTCTTCCCTCTGTTTCATCTTCTGAATCAAAACTGTCAACTGAAGACTGTAGATTCTCCTTCCTGCAAACTAAATTGCTCTTGTGTCCTCTCCTCTATCTCTTTCTGCCATCAACCAGGCTTTTGAGAGTTCTCAGCTAAGTGGGTGCAACAGACTCTTCGTATGCCTTCTTTCCCTCAGGCTTGCTCCCCTGATGTCCTTCCTCTATGTGCAGACTAAAGGGATCAGGCCTGGCCCTTCATAACAGTAATAACTACCATTTGTTGGTACTTTATACACATAACTCATTTAAGTACAACAGGCACAGACACATACACACATGCCCCAGACCAGTATCGCTCCCATTTTTCACATGAGAAAGCCAAGCTTTAATGAAGTTAAAAAATCAACCAACCCCACAGAGCTAGGCATAGAGTTTCACTCTATATCTAGGCTTCTCTAACACACGTGTGACCTTGACGTGTCATTCTATTGCAAATTCCTTTTCCATAGATGCAACATCTATTGGAATAATTTAGGTCAGATGCCACCTTTTTCCAGGGAAGTTGAAGTATCCTGAGGGGTAGTTTTATTAACACTATATCCAATAAGAGAGAGGTAGATCCCCCAAATTGCAATTAGAAGAAGAATGGCAAAATTGGCAAATGGAGAATTGGCAAAAATGGGATAGCTTCTCTTTAGAGTCAGCAACAAAACTCACTGAGAAATGACCTCAAATTCTGTGATCAGACAGATGTAGCAGATGCTATTCCTTACAGGTGAAAATATCACTAACTGACAAAGAATGCGGTTCTGAGAGACACTAAAATGTGGGTGAGCTGAATGAAGTTAGTTGGTTTAAGAACAGGGGAGAACCAAAAGGTGCAGGCTAGGACATTCAACACCCTTAACGGGGTGCCAAACTGCCACCTAATTGACCTTGACTTCCAGTCTTTAAGCCCCCTGAGGTGGTAGTGTTAGGAAAAAATAAATACGTTGGCCACATCTTGCAGCCTTCAGAGATGTCCTACAAGAAAAATGAGCCTACATCGCAGTAGAAAAACTAAAAATCAAGGAAATGAAACTATGATAAAAGAAGCCCTTTGGGTGCTATGAGTCTGACAATCTGGAGTGTCGCTGCATAGGAAAAGTATACTCTTGTACTTCATGCTCAAGTGAGAGATTAAGGGAAACTGGAGCTTAGCAGGAGATAGGACTGGGAAGATTTGGGGAGCAGACCCTTCTCATGAACCTTATGTTGATGCTCCACCAGCAAAAACAGAAACAATCGTGGCACTGCTCATTTAAACAAGTCTCATTTTCCTGGGGGCAGAAGCCATTAAGCTCAACAATAATGAACCTTTGAATTTAAGACTATGCCCAAGCAAGATAACTGACTATGCAATTAGAGCATGAAATTTTCAGGAAAAACAAAACAGACTGGAAGCCTACTAAGTATCTGAGGGAATGGTATCGCCAAGGAAATCCAAACACTAGCCATCTGTCTCTAAGCCAATGCCGTGGTCTTGCAACTCCACTACCTGGGACCTGTGCCATTACATCTTTGCAGTTGCAGGAAGGGCATCCTTACCTATCATTTACTCAGCTGTTGACCATGAAGAAATACAAACAACAGCTTATAAAGCAGGACCAGGAGTTCAGGGGAGTTACGGACATAAAAGATCCTCCCAAAGAGCAGATCACCAAGACTGTCCAATGGCTGGCTAAAGAATGTAGTCTACTGTCACAGTAGAGAGTTTTGTCTTAACAGTTCCATCCTTGTCCAGCAAGATGTATGTTCTGTAGACTCCAGACTACTGTGTTCTTCCCTCTCTCTCTGTTATTTAGGTTCCTCAATTATGAAAACCCACATCCAGGTATGAGTGAGGGGCCATCAGTCACCCAGGGATCTTAGATTAGCAGATGGATGAATAACTCATGGAACCTTGGGCAGTAACTCCCAAGGAGAGGGTAAGATTCATGTAAGTTGAGCAATGTTAAATATATGCTTGGGAAGAAATGATATGAATGTGGAATAGCCAAATCAGTGAAGCATGGCAGTCAGTATTAGTAGACTACCCAACTACCCCTCTCTTTCCTTCCTTGCTAACAGAAATATAATTATGCTTAAAATGGCAATTTCCTGGCTCCTAGAATGAAACATGATTGGTTTTTCTATATAAATCATGACATTCCTGTCTATAGCCTTTAGGCAAGTACTCACTTTCCCAATCATCCTTGCAATTTAATTAGCCAAATGAGACCTAAGGAGTGAGTTCACTGGGAACAGGGGGAGTTTTAGACTTTGACAAAAGGAAATATTTTCCTTTTCTATTTGGAAAAATGTGGAAGTCATTTTGTGACCATGAGCCAATGAATGCGAGGATAAAACACTCACAGGCTGGGGATTGAAGAAGAGGATGGGAAACTCTGGGACTGTATTTCTTGTCACAAAAACAAATCAACTTTATAACTGGTGCTATAGTTGAGATTTCTGTTACAGTTAAAAACATGTCCAATTCACAAATTAATCATATACTGTGTGTAGGATATGGGAGGAGGACCCTTGTGAAGAACAGAAGGAAGCAATGAAGATCAATGATCACCGAATCATAACTTCTTTTAAGATTATCTATCCTTCTTGAAATGGTTATTTTAACAAAGTATTATTTTTTTAATTGACTTTCAATGTATATAGTAAGTAGAGCTGTTAAGGAATATACAAATGGCCAAAACCCTACCAAAATAGACAAAACATAATAAATGGTGCTACATACAACTGAGTATTTGCTGAACAATTATCAGTGGACAGTAAATATACTGAGATGCCAACAGAAACTTAGAGTTGAAAATATGAGCAGTTTACCATACCTTTACTTTTCGCTTAAATGCAGCTTCCTAGAGGTTAATTCTATCCTATGTTAGTCTTTTCACATCCCGCAGTTTTATAAACTAAGAGTTTATATCCTGATAAGTGCTGTATTCTCAGTGGATTTCTAAACTTTTTTTTTCTTTTGTTTTTCTTTAAATTTTTTTAATTTATTTTTTATTATAATAGTTCGATTACCCAGAATATAGTACATCATTAGTTTTTGATGTAGTGTTCGACGATTCATCAGTTCCATCTAACACCCAGTACTCATCACCACAGGTGCCCTCCTCAATACCCATCACCCAGTTACTCCATCTCTCCACCCACCCCCCACAACCCCTGGACTTCTAATTTTGAGGCCAGCTTTCGAAGACATTTTAGAACTACTTGTTCAGCCTCTTTGTTATAAATTCCTCTCAATATTATACTTGTTTTTATCCATTCATTCTTTTATTCAACAGATTATTTTTTACTTCTCTAATTCAAATTCTCGGCAGCCCTGACTCACCTGATCACTCCCCCCTTCTTGACATCTATGAGGGCACACTCTACCGATTCGTCTCCTCAATCTCTGACCTATTACCTTTCACATTGTTTGTTGTGTCCTTCCTTGTCCTAGCCCTAAACATTAAGGAGTCCCACGATACAGTCCTCATCTCCTTCTCTTTCCTACCCACAATCTTGCCATGAATGATTTCGCTTGGTCCCAATTTTAAGTAAAATGTATAAGACTCAAACATTTAATATCTTCAGCCCTAACATCTACCCTAAAATCTAGTAATATCCAACTGCCTACTTGAAATCTCCACTAAGATGTTTAGGAGATGATGGAACCCTAAAGATTATATCCAAAGCTGAATTCCTTCCCAACTTCTTCTCCCTGAGTTTTTCCCATGTCAGTAAATGATACCACCACACATGTTCGAGCTAAAGCCAAATGCCTAGAGATCATCCCTACTTCCTCTTTATTCCCTACATCATTAGCACATCTGGTCAACCCCACCTGTATGGTAGATCGATCCGAATCCATCTACTCCTCTCTTGACATTCCAAACCCTATACATCCCCTGCCTGAGATACCATAATAACCTCCCAACTCATATCCCTGTTTCCATTCTTTCCACCTCATCATGCATTTCCCATAAATTGGCTAGAGTGCTCTTTTTTTAAATGTAAATTATATTCTGTCACTTCTCTGCATAAAGTCCTCATAATAGTTTCTGATCACATTTAGAGCCAAATCCAAACATTTTCTTCTAGCCTCCTAGGTCTTCGCCATGATCTGGCTCCCACCTACCTCTCTGACTCATCTCAGATCTTTCCACCTTACTCCCTACACTCCGATCTCCCTGAACTTGTTTCTGACCTTGTATGGTCCCAGCTTATACTGTTTTGGGGTCTTTGCCAAAGCTGTATCATCTGTCTGGAAAGCTCTTCCCCCAGATAGTCACACAAATGACTATTTCTCATCATCCAGGCCTCTACTCCTAGCTCACCTCCTCAGACAAGTCTTCTCTGGCCAATGAGTCTCAAGCAGCCACCCTAATATTCTCAGTTCATCATACTGCTTTCCTTCTTTCACAGCAAGTATTGCCAACTGGTATTTTCTTATCTATTTATCACCTGTCCTCCTCCAAAATAATCTGTACTCTGAGATCAGGGACCTTGCCTGACTCTCCCATGGCTGTGTCCCTATTTCCTAAATGCTCCACAGATGATCAATAAATATTTGAATGGGTGATGTTTTTTTGAGTTCTGAGGCACTAGAGAAACTCTAAAGTTCCATTCAGCTTCATAGTCTTTAAAAGGGGGTTTTCTGTTATATTCTTTGTGGTTTTAAGATTAATCAGGAAATACATTTTGGAGTCAAATTTCCTTTCATTCAATCAAGAAATATTTACTGTGCCAAGAGTTTTGCTATACAAAGAAAAATGAGACAGCAGATTCATTATCTAGTGGTAGAGAATGACATGGAAATGAATAAGTATAATATAAATTGAGGTCAATCAAACTACTAAGAAATCTACCAATGTTGCCTTGTGCAAAAAGGGTCAGAAATGGAGAGAAACAAGATCGGTGACAAGTACAGAGGGATTGATGACATTTGCTACATACCAATGAGTCAGGAGTTGAGTTCTATAAATGAAAAGAGGAAAATACTGCACTGGTTTCATTTCTCAATCCCATACAATGATGTTCCCAAACATGACAATGATGAAAAGAGGGACTGGTGTTTTTCTATGTCATTATTACAACCCGAAAGTCAAGTTTTACTAAATTCGAGGACACTATTTCCGAATACCTTGCATGATTCAATCACACGCAATTCTATTTTAGCATTATGCAAGGTGAAGATCAAGTAGGACTATAATGAAATAGATGCTCTCTCAAGCACCCTTCCCTCTCCCAGCTGCCACATTACTCTCTGCCAGTTGTCCACCTCTCTGCCTCCACCTCCACCCACTGCCTGTGACCCATGACTTCAAATTACTCTCTGATCTCTAATACAAAGAAAATTCTGCTAATCCTTGACCAATGGAATGGCCAGCTCGCCGGCCCTCCAATGTGCCTTACTCCAACCCACCCTTTCTCAACCCATCTCCTACTTGAAATATCTTTCCCTCTTGCTTCTGTTATCCAAACACTGCCAATTCTCCAACTTGAGAAAGACGCATCTCTTCCATGAAACCTTCCTCTTCAGTCACCAGCCAGTATGAGCTCCAGCTGTGAATTCTAATAATGTAGGTGGTTTCACCATTCAAATAACTGATAGGAATTCAACACTTTAGAACATCTTCATGGTCACTATGACCATTTGTTAAACAGCCAATGTGTGCCAGGCACCAGGGTAAGAATTTTACAGTTACCAATCCTAAACTTCTTAATAACCCTCCCTTTAATAACAAAAGGGAGGCTCAGGAAGTATAAATCAAACAGCCTGTATTCCTAGAACTTTAGTTTCAAGGCCAGGGTTGAGCCTGCCTCTATCTAACCACAGCTGTGCACATTAGCCTACTAAATTCTATTAACTGCCTCTAAGAGCAAAAAAATATATATCCTCAGCAAGGCTCTTTCTCAAAGGATATAGCTTATATTAATATAGAATATTAGTGAAACAATAAGATAACCATATAAACTGTTTTTTTTTCATTCTCTGTTGCTGCTGTAACAGATTGTCACACAATTGTGGCTTAAAACAACACAGCTATTATCTGCTAGGTCTGAAGTAGGACATTGGACAAAGGTGTTGGCAGAGCTAGATTCCTTCCGGAGACTATGGAAGAACTAATTTGCCTTTTGTGTCTCCTGGAAGCCACCTGCATACGATGGCCCATGGTCCTCTTCTTCTACCTTTAAAACAACAACTCTGCATCTCTCAGACTATCCTTCCTTAATGACATCTTACTGTTCTGGGAGCCAGGAAAGGTTCTCCACCTTTAAGGACTCCCAGTGACTGTGCTGGGCCTGCTCGATAATCCAGGAAAATCTTCCCATATCAAGGTCCTTAACTTGATCAAATCAGCAAAATCCCCTTTCCCATGTAAAGTCTCCCAGCCACGGACTCCAGGGATTGAAACATGTATATCTTCGGGGGTCTGTTTCTCTCCCCACCACCCCAAAGCATCTCCTAGGAGCACACTCCACCTCTCCACCTAAAACTCTCTGGGAAGAGGGACAATACTCAGGAACGTTGAAAAAACAGGACCAAACAGAAGCACTAGAACAGAGGAGAAGAGGCCTAGGTTTTAGGAAGAAAGCAAAGTAGAAAGCAAGTTCCAGCATCCGGAATGCCATACCCACTCGAGAGCTAGGGCATCCCACCCATCATTTTGAAGAGTGTATTTGTAGTTCTGCAGCTAGAGAATGAGTTACAAATCATCCATTTCCTTTTTTATTTTCATGTTTAATATTCAACTCACATGTTCTTAATTTTAATTAATATAGCAGAGATACCAGTCATCTAGGCGACATCTGGGAGATACATGCGAAGAGTAGAAAGAACAGAGGCTGTGGAGATGGATGGGCATGGACTGAAATCGGTCATATACATGCTCTGACACTTGCTGTTGCTGAGCCTTTCACAGCCTCAATCCCTGTATCTGTAGAATGGGGACAAGTCTACTTACAGGATTGTGGAGTGGATGTGGGGCTCTAATGCGGTTACACAGGTACACATACTGGGGCAGAATCATCATTAAGCCCACTCCAACCAGTCTGCCCATGTAGGTTGCAAGTATAACGAACAGAGCAAGAACATGATCTTCATTTTTGGATTCTTTTCCACTCGCCCACTCAGCACCTGGAAGAATGCCTAGTCCAGAGTAGACATCCAATATATATTAGTTGAACCACATTAAAGTTTGCTTTTCCTTTTGAATCTTGAGAATAAACCTCTGGTTTGGCTCAGTGATGAATTATATAGTCAGGTTGGCCTAGAAAGACCTACTTCTCTGAAAAACACGCTCTGGAGCTCTTGGACACTCACGGATGGCCTCGCCATATTCAGACACAGACTGAAACATAAAAATGGTCCTGGTCTTGCATATAAGCCGTGGTGGATTATTAACATACAGAATAAACTACACAAAACAGCCCAATTCGTCACATCCAGCATAAAAAATATCTTTAATAAGAGTCCAAGGGACAGCTAAGTGAATGCTTTCCAAAAACCTTAAAACTGATTTAAATCACGAAATACTCTGTAGTCAAAGAATGAGCCATCTCCACCCAATGCTAAAGGAACATATAAATTAGGAAAAGAAGGATTTGGGCAAAAAAAAAAAGTCAACATTTCAGAGGCTACTGTTTTCTAATTCTGGTCATTCATAAACCCAGAACTGACGAGAGTCTGAAGTTGTGTAACTCTTATAGAAATAGTAATTGTTTGGGCTAATCTCCCCAATTAAGTTAAAAGTTATAAATCTATACCACTCAAGCCCTTATCCCCACCCTCTTCTCTGAAAATGACATTGCTTCACAAAATATGATCAGGGTGAGCACGACATCTCCCTTAAAACCTAACCTGTTCTCTGCTGCCTCATAAATGAGACCCGCGACTTCTTCGCAAGTTCCACCCATATACCTGTCTGCTGATTCATTTAATCAATAAATATTTGGGCACTGAGAATACAGTTATGAGGGCGCCTGGGTAGCTCAGTGGGTTAAAGCCTCTGCCTTCAGCTCAGGTCATGATCTCAGGGTCCTGGGATCGAGCCCCACATCGGGCTCTCTGCTCAGCAGGGAGCCTGCTTCCTCCTCTCTCTCTGCCTGCCTCTCTGCCTACTTGTGATCTGATCTCTCTCTGTGTGTCAAATAAATAAATAAAATCTTTTTAAAAAATTAAAAAAAAATACAGTTATGAACAACAAGCCACCCCTGGGTGAGGACCACTCAGTCTCTTAGGGGGAACCCACACAGCAGAAACACATGGCACACAAAATATTCAAGACTTTGGAAGAGTGAACTGTATCACTGCAGGTAGACCTCCAAGACATAATATTAAGTGAAAAAATCTAGAGAGACACCCTTTGTATAAATTTTTAAACATACACATTGCTACAGTGTGAAGTCTGTATCCCCCAAAATTCATATACTGAAATCCTAACCCCCAGAGGTGACAGTACGAGAAAGTGGGACCTTGGAGAGGTGATGAGGTCATGGAATGAACACTCTCATGGGAAAGACCCCAGAGAGCTCCCTAGCCCCTTCCACCTAGTGAGCATGCAACAACAGTCTGTGACCCAGGTTAGGGGCCCTCACCTAACCATGCTAGCCCTCTGATCTTGGACTTCCAGCCTCTAGGTGTATGAGCAATAAACTCCTGTTGTTACGGGCGACTCAACCTGAACGGACTACGGGCATGCATAAAGCCTATCACATACTGGTCACACGTATCCACATGTACACCAGAAGGATGTTAGAATGCATTGAAAGGATACACACCAAATTCATGGCGGTGGTCCTAACGGCCGGCGAGAGGAGATAAGAAAGGGAATGTGGGACGTGGCAAGAGGAATGACAACTGTATTGTTAACATTTTATTGCTCCTATGTAAAGAAGGCTGAAAGCAAATATTTCATAAAATGGTTAACTATCAACTTTGGGCAGGAAATCCTCAGGGACTTATTATGTATAGACTTCCATAGTTTAAGAAGTGGTTGAAATTTATTTATTTCATATATTTATACAGTTATATATTTTTTAAATATTTTATCTATTTATTTGACAGAAAGAGC
This sequence comes from Ailurus styani, assembly GCA_002007465.1. Classification (NCBI taxonomy): domain Eukaryota; kingdom Metazoa; phylum Chordata; class Mammalia; order Carnivora; family Ailuridae; genus Ailurus; species Ailurus styani. The sequence continues at coordinate 4,688,020 of LNAC01000011.1, read as the reverse complement.
GAACACAAGCAGGGGGAACTTCAGGCAGAGGGAGAAGCAGGATTCCCTCTGAGCAAGGAGCCCGACGCAGGATTCGATCTCAGGACGTCAAGATCATGACCTGAGCTGAAGGCGGACACTTAACCGGCTGAGCCACCCAGGTGTCCCGGAAGTGGTTGAAAATTAAATAGACAATTGGACTGCAGCACAGTAAGCATCTGATATGGCATAAACCAGGTACTACAGTGACATAATAGAAAAATGCTTCTATTTTCAGACCGTAACTCTCCACTGCCTAACAGGCTCTGTGCCTGCAAATGTGCACAAATGTCCCCTGTTGGACAAAATGAATCAGTCAGTTCCAGCAGCTGCCCTACTCCCCCTTTTCCTTCACAACTCAACTTCTTACCAGAGGTGCTTACACCTGCTTCTCTTCATTCCCTCACTCACATCCCAACCCTCTGCGATCTGGCTTCAGCCCCACTAAATTGCTCCAACCTCCTAATGCCAAATCATTTCAGTTCCCATCTTACTTAACCATGCAAAGCACTTAGGATAATTGACCCACTACTTAAAGAGTCTCCTACCCTTGGCATCCGCAGCACTACCCTTGGTTGTCATTCCTTATACCTTCCCATATGCTCCATCTCTGACCCCTTCGCTGGTGCCTTCTCCCTGGAGCAGCCAACTTAGCATTAGTGTGCCTAAGATTCCATTCTGAGCTCTGTTCTTTCCCCTGTTCTCATGGCTTTACCTGCAGTGCACTAGCTCCTAAATCTGTGTTCTAGCCCCTCCCGAGAGCTGGATACACATCTTCAGTGGCCAGCTAGCTTTTTCCCACCTTCTTTACCAGCACCTCACCCACAGTAAGTCCCAAAGCAGCCACATCCTCAAGAATCCTCACCGAAGGGTAGAGCTAGACACACGGACATTTTCTTAACCTCTCCTTTTCCTGCCTTCATTGCAATGCTGAGCGACCTGTTGATGATAACTGCTCTAATACCTTTCAGTCTCACACCTCCTCTACACCTGCCACAACGCTTTAGTTCAGATCTCCCATTCCATATTAGCCTCATGGTTTTCCAACTAGTCCCCTGGACTTCTATGGAACTATCTCCATCATTTCCTTCTAAAACACAAATAATTGTCATTCCCTTGCTCCACATCCTTCTATAGCTCCCCAATGCCTGCAGATTTTAATTTAAACTCCTCAATCATAAATGCCAATGTCTCAAACAATCTACCACCACCTACGCTTCCAGCCTCGCTTGTGGCTACATCTCCCCACTCTGCCAATACTCAGGCCACATGGATTTTCTCACTATTCCCTGTAGGTGGCTTGAATTTTCACATAAATCCAAGCCTTGGCAAATGCTCTTCCTATAACCTCAGAATCCTTTTCTCTCTCTGCCACTGCATAAACCCCAACACACTTCAAGACCTCACTGAGACGCCATTTTCCTTAAGGGTTCCTTAATTTCCCTAGGCAGATAATTATTCCTGTGCCTTTGCTCCCACAGAACTTTGTGCGTGCCTCTCCTTTAGCACTGAGGTCACACGGGTTTAAGAATGACATGCTCCTCCCTCCCAATGGACAGCAAGGAGGAGGTAGATCTTTGTGGTGGTTTCTTTATTCAACACATATTTGAGAACCTTACTATGGGATGGCTCTGCTCAAGGTATGTGGAATACACAGTGAACAAACCAGACATCTATATTCATGGAGTTTAAGTTCCAGAGCACTGAACTGTGATCCATCAATTTAAGGTGAGATTCGGAGATGTTTGTTTACATCATTGTAAGGACATCATGAAATCAGAATGGTAACCCCTATTCTACAGTGGCTTTTGTGTGTCATCCTAGCTCAACCCCTCACGTAGATCTCATCATTCACTTTGCTGCAGTCCCACAAGCACCAGGCAGACAAATATACGCATACTACAGAATCCTTTAAATACGTAAGGCTCAGTCTTTTTCGATAAAATTATCCCTTCTCATGAAGGCCTGTAGGAACCTCTCCACAAGAGGGTCGGTAATCACACATGACAGTTAGGTAGACAGTGTGAACCCCAGTTTCCCGTAAACCAGCAGGCGTCAGACCCATACCACATGGATTCACGAAATAGAAAGAACAACAGATGAGTTCTCTGTGGTTGAGGAAGAAAATGCCTATACGTTAGGGCTGGTAACCTGAATTATATACCTTCCTAAACTTATCAGGCACTAGCAAACGGGGGTCTCATTTAAGTACTTGAGTATTTGTACAAAGAGATGGAGGCTTCTCTGGAATTGGTACCTTTATGATGAGTGAAACAGAAACTCAGAATGCAGAATGAGTGTGGCAGGGACCAATGAAAACAGAGACTGAACAATGCAAAAAAGTTCTCAGTGGGAATGAGGACAGATGCCACCAGCGTAGAGCACTGAGGAAAGATGCACAGCTAATAACAGCATGGCAAAGTAGCAGCACTGAATACTTGATATTTCTATCAGCGAGCACACAAATATATGGAAGTTAACTTATTTTTTTAAGATTGTATTTATTTGACAGAGAGAATGAGAGAGAAAGAGAGAGAGAGAGAGAGACAAGCAAGGGGAGCAGCAGGCACAGGGAGAAAGCAGGCTCCTCAATGAGCAAAGTGCCCAACGTGGGACTCAGCCCCCAGACCCTGGGATCATGACCTGAGCCGAAGGTGGACACTCAACCGACTGAGCCACCCAGGCGTCCCAGAAGTTAACTGCTGATAAAACTACACAGTGTGCATTGCACATTGCTGATAGTTCCTCACCACTCTTTGCTTACAGCTTTGTCCTGGGCTCTAAAATCTAGCATATTAGACTTTCCCTTTAATATTAGTCAAGGATAAATAGAAATGCCCTGCACAAGAGGTCACTGGGATCAAAACTTTTAAGTTTCATATTACTTTCTAGCATGTTTATTATTTAAGAAAGGAGTTAAACTTTACTAATAATTAGTACACATACTTCTAAACTACAGGTGCATAACTTATGATTAAATCTATAAAAATGAAGGTATATGCTCAACATTGTTTTACAGATGGGGTACAAGGCAAAAACACTTTGAAGACTGTCAAGTTCTTGATGCCCAAAGGCTAACAAGGAGTTCTATGTAACAGACCAAAGGCAGGTTTTGGAGGTTAGGCAATGCAGAGAAGAAAGGTAAATGGGGTGAAAAAAGTAGATTAAAGGAGAAAATAATTCCAGATCCCACAAAAGTTGGCAGTACAAGGCCATGATCAATGGTTTGCTGGTCACTGAGATAACAGCCCTCTATTTTTGCTGAGTGGAGGGACCGAGGCCAGATGTGATGTGGCTATTTGGTTAACTTCTTCCCCTGCATAAAACTTCCAATTACTTCTCATTGCCATAGGACCCAGTTCAAATCCTTAATAAAAACCTCAAACTCTCAACCATCGGGCCCCATCTCCCTCTTCAGCATTATCTTCTGTCCTCTTTTTTATTTTCAGACTTTCTTCGGGTCTTCGAGTCTGTTCTCCACTCCTGCTTCTATCTCCAAGTGTCATTCAGATGTCAATTTAATTTCTACTCTTTTAAGGAGCTATTTTCTGGCTTCTAAGACATATTCCAATTCCTTCCCATATGCTCCTGTAGCATCCTTTACTCATTGTTCTAATATTCTCAGCATGCTGCTAATGCACTGTTGAAGGTCTTTCTTCCTTGCTAGCCATCTGCGAGGACAGAGAAGGTATTTGTATCCCCCGAGCACCCAGAACAATGCTTGATTTCTAAGACATGCTAAAAAAACTGTGTTGACTGGAGTGACGCTGAGTGAAATATGCCCGGAGATCTGGAGAGAAACAATTTCTTTGAATTCCCCAAGGGTGGCTCAGTGGGTTAAAGCCTCTGCCTTTGGCTCAGGTCATGATCTCAGGATCCTGGGATTGAGGCTGGGCATCTGGCTCTCTGCTCAGCAGGGAGCCTGCTTCCTCCTCTCTCTCTCTCTGCCTGCCTCTCAGCCTACTTGTGATCTCTCTCTCTCTCTGTCAAATAAATACAAATTTTAAAAAAATCTTAAAAAAAAATGAATTCCCCAAGGAGTTGCTTATCGCATTCGATGATGGCAGAGTTATGAGGATAACCTAATAGTTATAACAATATTTGACCATTTTATTTATAAATTTAAAGGCATCTCATTATCCCTTACTCAACAAATACTTGACTGTCTCTTTGGATCCTGCAACTGTGTTTGGTCTCCTTACTCTGGGTTGGCAGACACCAAACAATTAATTAAAACTGAATTCATGAAGGAACAGTATGAAAAGGATTCCTGACTTACTCTGGCAGGACGGAGGGTGGCTGGAGCTCACCGCTTGCAGTAACGCGGTATATTCTCCACTGGTTAGTCTCAGCAAGAGTGCCTGTGCCCTGTGTCCACAGAGTGGGGTGGAGATATGGATGCAGGACCAAGCAGTGGAGGAAGGGGGCGAGGGGAAGGCAGCTACACAAGTAGAACGTTCTGGATCAAAAGCATGTCTTTGGAGGCAATCACATACATCCTCCAATAAAGGCTCGCCCGTGCACCCCACTTTCAAAGCCCCATCTTCCCTGGAGCTGGCTTGCCCGCCTGAGTCACTTCCACCAGCCCTTGGGGAGGCCCTACAGGTTACCTTCATTGACATTCAAACTCCTCAATCACCAATGGGTCTTTTACCCCAACCCACAAGGTGGGTTATCGAGGCTCCCTCTTCCCATCTACCATCACTTGGACTGGGCACTGGCTTTGGATCTTTACCTTGGATGTGATCTAGAAATTCACAGGGAGATTTTTCAGGTCATCTGCCCTTTCCCGTATTTACCACCCAACGGCACACTCTCTGCTGAGCTGAGCCCAGCCCTCCCAGAACCACATCAGGTCTGCCCAAAATGCCCTGCCCAGGCAAGAGAGAGAAAAGTGTCGAGTACAGGCTGTGTGTTAATTAATACTGCCACGGTTAATATTGCCCCTAACCTAATCATTAGCTGTTTGGACAAGTTGCTCAACCCCTTCGAGCCTGAATTTACTTGTCAACAAAAAAGGTATTGAAAACTATCCAGTGTCTCTTTTAACCGGATATCCCTCCGGTATCTCCAAATAAGTGGAAATTTTGACCCTACGTATATACACAGACCCACGATTTCCTTCTTCTGTCTTCTGGATAACAACTTGCCAGCAGCATAAGCAAAGGCCTTTCCTCAGTTGCCAAAGTTTGAGTGTAGAGCCTGATAAGAGCTGTTTTTCTTGGTCTCCCACCTAACTTCATGCCCACATCAAATCAGTTACAAAGATCATCCTTAGTGGCACAGGAATCTGCCAAATTCATTTTCTCCACCACCACCCCTACAAAACTGGTCAATCCGTGGAACACCTGGGTGGCTCAGTTGTTAAGTGTCTCTGCCTTTGGTTTAGGTCCTAATCCCAGGGTCCTGGGATCAAGCCCCACGTCAGGGAGCCTGCTTCTCCCTCTCCCACTCCCCCTGCCTCTGTTCCATCTCTCTCTGTCTCTCTCTCTGTCAAATAAATAAACAAAATCTTTAAAAAAACATTGGTCAATCCTACTAAGGTCTGGACAAATGTAATGTTTCCTCAACTGACCTTTCCACCTGATCACTCCCCCTTCCTCAATCTTTCCTATACAGCAGGACAAGACAAATCTTCCTAAGGAGTCACTTTTATTATGCCATCATCTCCCTGCAAAGTCTTGAATTCTTGCCCACTGAGTCAAATCCACATTTCCGAGACTCTCCCCAATCTCGTTTCTCAGGATCGACGCATCTCGGGACAACCATCTCCTCCGGTCAAACTGTGGCGTCCACAATCCCTTCCTGCCACCCACTAAATGGTCCCTTACAACCCTCTAATGACCCAGCGGTCACTCAATGCCCAGATCGCAGCCTGGTCCCTCCATAGCGCACCCCGGGGTGGCCTCCCCTCCCTCCTGCATCAGAGAACAAGACCAGGTCTTCCAGAGAGCGAGTGCCTCTTCTTCCGAACTCACTCCCTCCAGAACCACCCATGTGCTCCCGATCTCACCACTCTCCAGACTTGCCATCCTCAGGATTAAAAGAACCTTTTCTCAACCCAAAATAATTATGTAAATGACCCCATCCCACAGGCTGTATTTGTCGGACACTGCACTGAGCCCTTTACAGACGTGAGTTCAGTTATGTCTCAGCGCAATCTGTCAAAATGAGTCCTCTTCATTGATTTGCCATTCAACACACATGTCAGTGACTTCTAACAGGGAAAATATTAAAAAATAAATGTACACTAATATAGCTACATATATACAGTATATGTAAATGATATTCTTGTATAGTAGTATAGTACATATTTTTTTCTCTGAAGGGTTATAAAAAAGCTATGAATGAAAGTAAAATAAGGCAAGGGAATAGGGAGACACACATGAATTGTTATATTAGATGGAGTCATCAGAGAAGTACTATTTTAATGGAGATCTGAACAGATGAGGAAGCAAGCCAGTGGAGTGTATGGAGCAAGAATATTCCAGGTACGCCTGAAAAAACTAAGTCACAGAGAGGCCATGTGGCTTCCTAAGGTCACACAGGAACAGACTCAGTATCTGAACCCTAGTTCTGACTCCAGAGTCTTATTCTGAGACCCCAATCTTCATGCCCCATTAATGCTCTGCAGCAGTTCACTCCATTCCCTCGCTGTGACTTTTTGAAATTCTTCTCTTCCCAAGTACCTGGCAACCAAGGGCCATCTATGCACCGGGCACCGACCTCCATGACATCTTCCTCTCCAGGTTCTTCTCCAACATGTTTCCTTGGTTTTATATCCATCGCTCATCTTTCCTCTTCATCCTAGACTCTGCCCCTTATTCAGGGTCATGTCTTTAATTACCTCTGCCCTCTGCAGCTGACTCCCACATTTGAGTACCCAGGTTAGTTTCGGGTCAGCTTCCTGTGAGTAGAGCCATGCCTCATTAATCTCTCTATTCCCGATTCCTGTCACAACACTAGATGCTCAATAAATGTGTTTCTCTGAAATCAATTAAACTTGAACTCCATGATTCCAACGGCCTTTGGGACAGTTGACCTGGATTCTTTCCCAGTCAAAATCAATATTTCTAAAAATGAGCATGTTATCATTCCTCCAAAACCTGTTTTCCTCCTATGTTCCTTGCTTCTCATCATGGCACCACGAGGTCCCCGTCACCGATCTCCCCATCTTTCTCCTTCCCAGTCCTCCCATCCTTCCCATTCCCACTGCCATTACCCTTGTGCAAATGTTGTCTCTTGCCTAGACTCATGCAACCACCTAATGACATCCTTATCCATAACACAACCTACACAGCTATGGAAAAGTAATGTTCTTCACCCTGTCACTCCCCCACTAACTTCAACTGGCTCCCCACTGCCTGCAGAACCCAGCAGAACCCAGTAACTACTGCATCTCCATTTTGAAGGAGGAAGGCATCCCTAAAGAAGGCCTTAAATTTCATAGCCCCCAAATGGATATCACTTCCTTTCAACTAAACTTCCCCTGTATTTCCCATCTTGGTAAATATGCTGCCCATCAGTGACCCAACTCAGAAATCTAGAAGATTTCCCAGGCTCCTCCTTCTCCCCCAACCCCAGTTACCACCTGGCATCAATCCCTACTGGTCTTGTCCTCTGTCTCACGTGCACCCTCTACTCTCCACCAGATCACTGAGGTTCCTCAATACGCCTCACCTGCAAACCCACCTCAGCCGGTACCCATGCCTGCTGTTCCACCCCCTTCTGGCCATCTGTCAGTCACTGCAGGTATCTTCCCAACATGCAAATGTGATCCCGCTGTGCTCTTGGAATTTATCAGTGGTACCCACTGCCTTCATGTCCTGACGCTGCCTCCTTCTCCAGCTCCCATCTCACTGTTCCCTCCTACCCCCAGCTTCACTGCAACACACACAACTTCACACTGTTCCTTGACTGTACCATATGTTCTCTTAGGACCAGCCATAGACTCACAGCTCTCCCCACCTCAAACATCCATCATCCCACCTGCTGCCTTCCCCAGGAAAACTCCTTCCCCTCCCCCAGTCCCATCCGGTCCAGGGAGCATTTTTTGACCCTATTCAGCCTGCACGAGTGACTCATGTCTGTGTTGCCAAAGCACTCCATGCTGGACGCTGTCAAAGAACTTTCCAAATGCTAGTTACCATCTTCCATGTCAAGCTCTTTAGACTCTTGGCTTCCCATGGGATATTTTCATCCCTGTATTCTAGTCCTTTGAACAATACTCGGCAACAAAAAAAAATAGATGTTAATATGTTTCTAGAATGCAGACCGATAATTGACAAAGAGGAGATATCTAGTACATGTTTTACAAAAGAATAAATTGGCTCACATTTGAAAAATCCCCTACTGATACAGGGAGTAGTAATATTATCTAGTCTATAGGTTAATGCTGTTTTTCTGTGTAATGTTTGTTTTACATTTTATGTGACTCTGTGAAATCAATATCACTTAATAACATCATGTGGTTATGTAAGGTCTACTCTACGCTCCTTCAGCTTATAATTTCATAGTAGACAAGGACCTGCCAATATCCTCCCTCAAGGACATGCACTGGGGTCCTGTGAGGGTATTTAGCAAGTGCCTTTGAAAATGAGGTAAGCTAACTTGCTCTACCTAATCAATACACGATTCAGATGAAGTAGAATTCTGGGGTGGAGAAGACAGATCGGATTTAAAAGCTTAATTCCTGGACCTTAAACAGCTAATATGTCTTTCTCTATGCAGAAATATTTGCCAGCAGTGTCCCTCCTACAGTAGCTAATTGATAAACATGTTTTAAGTGGATGAGTGTTGAACAACATCCTCAAAACTATTCATTAAACCATCCAAACAAATTGCATTAAGACTAAAGTTATAACTGTCACTGCTTGAGATCTGAAATTCTATTCTAATGATATTTATGAAAATCTCATGCTCAGGGATCCAAAGATAAATGTAACTGTTTTAAATTGCAATGTTCCTAACAAATTATGTCCATGGTTCAATCTTCCCAGTTCAGTGTTTGTAGATTTTGCACTGTCAGTATGTATCCTGTGAGCTGAATGATTCTGAAAGTTATTTTAATGACTAATTTTCATTTGGAATCTCTATCACCCCCCTCTGACTAGGACAGTTTATAGGGTTCAGCTGCAAATCTAGTACTTAAATCACATCAGAAGTGCTGGTGTTTATTACTTCACAGCTTTGCAGTTTAGATGTTTTGCCTTTTTAAAACTACCTTACACTGCCTCCATCAGAAATGGAGTTTATTCCATAAACATACGGCAGGAGAAGTCCCTCACTCCTTGTCTCTGCATACGGCTGCATTCCACAGTCTTCGGCTTTCTTTTTTCATGTTTCCCAATGCCTGGTTCTGAATGCTCATTGTTTCATACTCGTCCCCCAAGCTTTCCCTCCCCACCACCTTCAAATTAATGTAATGCACCTGTGTCTCAGAGCCTGCACCAACCCTCTGATCACAGCTTCAGCGGGAAACAAGGATGAAACCGGACCTTGAAAGGAGAGGGAATGGGGAACAGATTGCGATAATACTGTGCATCTCGGTGGGAAGAGACTTGGCTTCCAATTAAAGGGAGTTTGGGGAAATAGCATGGAAAGCACGATTGAAGAATTCTGGGGGGAAATGTGGGAGAAAGGTTTGGCAGAATCAGATTTTCACGAATGCTCACAATATTAACTCAGGTATAATATTCGTATGGCCAGTGGTTGACTGAACAAAATTAAATTTAAAAATGAGAGTGATAGGCCACTTAATTTTTGAAATTTTACACTGATTTAAAATGCCTCCACCTTGACCAGAACATTATTTAAACTGGCAGTAAGAGAGCTGGGGATGTTCAATTACTTTATGATTATCTTTAAACAGAAGTTATTACTCATTTCCTACTCTCCACGCTTCAAAATCGTATTTGTTTTATAACAAAAAAGTGCACTTCTTCACAGAATCCCAGCATAACAGCTCTTAAAAATCTTTAAAAGGCTTAAGTAACATCAAGTCTTTAAGCGGCCAACAGATAAACCCATATTACAGATGGAAAGATAGAAGAAGAAACTGACCAAGAGAACAAATAAAGAATTGTGAGCACAGTTCTTTAACAGCTTTATTTGTAAGACCCCAGAGAAAGAAAGGTCAAGTTCAATATCACTGTTTGCTTTCACTGCATTCACTTGGAAGGGAAAGGCACCTATGCCAACCGGACATAATCGTATTTTTCAGCACCCATCTCACTTTATCCTTGCCTCTGTGATGGCCGTGAATATTTTAAAATAGGCATGTTTAGCTGTTTCTTATCTCCCCTACTCAAGTATACACACCTGGTACATACTCAGTAAATCTCTCTTGAATAAACAGTAACCACCTTTCTGAAGGCCGACTCCACATCTTGCTGATCCCAGCAGCAAGGAGTTTCTTTGTAAATATTTGTTGAATTAAACTCATGTCATCATTACAGAATCCATTCCTATAATCTAGGAGTAGATAGGATTCCCACCACTTTGTAAATGGAGAAAGAAGAACAGGGACCTTCTACTCACTGGCTATTTCACATGTTCTTACCTTTCTAAGCCAAGTTAAAATTTCTCTCAACTAAACCCCCATCTCCAAATTAAACTTGTGCTCAGGACTGGATTTGCAGGGTTATTTCTGAAATGCCTGTTAGTTCTATAGTATCGTTTTGTTTTGTTTCAAATTCCCTGCAGAAACAAGAATACTGGAAAGTATACTTTCATAGGATTGAGATGGGCTGGACTACAAGAGTTTATTTCCACCTTCACATATGATAATAATAGGAGATATTTTAATTCACGAAACATTACTCTAGAGCACGTACCATACACAAAGCATGGATACACAGTATAGGCAAGACTACTTTTTGGTAAGTAGATTCCCACGTTGGTCTAATGGAAATTAATTAAATTACAAAAAGGCACAACCAACCCAAAATAAAGCCTCTGGCAGAATATCCATTCTGAGATGTAGATCAGTTTAATAGTTACATGTGTTCTTTTCACCCAATTTTATTATGAAACTCATGAAGGCATTGGGAAGTCACATGTTCTCTCACCAAAAATTAATAATCATTATATTGGGGCCAGCCCTGGGGACACCTCAGTATCTGTAACCCAACACACAGACCATATTACAATGACGCCGTGAGAGAGCGCCTCGTCATATACACTGCAGCGGTTACTGTATCAATCAAAGCTGATTCAGATTCCCATTTGGGCTCCAGATACTGTCATTTCATAAATAAACTGCTTCACTCAACGGAGCCTTCAAAATATTAAGGAGTGTTGCCGTCTAGAGATGAAAGTCTGTTTTTTCCTCTAAAACCTTTTTAAAGACCAATAAAAAATGCCCATTCTAATTCCCTAAAGACTTTTTATTCACTATTCGTGAGCAGATTCTGCCTAGGTGACATGGAGGGAACTTTCCCTAAGCCAGCCCAAACTTCAGCTCACCAAAAAGTTAGACTGCTGTCGAAAATGGGTTGACTACTTGGTTTTACCTAAAGAAGTCATCGGGGTGGAATACATACAGGAGAGAAGTTTCTAAAAGGTCAATTATATATCCAAAGGGTATTTAAATATATCTGAAAGGGCATTTCCAAAGGGAGAGCCATTCAACCACACTGGCTGTGTTTGTTCAGAAGGAAAAAAATCAGCCCATAATACGGGCAACGAGGCCAAGTGCTCAATAGGGCAAATTCTATATTTGTATCTCTGTTCGAATTAGTCCTGATTGTCCGAGGGCGTGGAAAACGTCTGCGTTTCCACACTGTGAGCCTCTCCTTCTTCAGAGCTCCTAATCCACGGGCACGTGCACACGTCCAGAACTGCCTACGTGCAGCCCACTCACTGAGCGATGAGAGGGATCCAGCCACAGAGGTGAGGGGACAAGAGCTGAACCCCGTCCTCTTCTCAGCCTTGCCACAAGATCCAAACCCATCCCAAGTCCCTCCCTCTGCAGCCTGATGCTCTCTGTGAATTCTGATATGAAAGAAATGGATATGTACACCATGAGTGATGTTTCCGGTTTCTTCTTTCCATTCCTTTCCACCCTCACTGCTATAATTAGAGAACTCATTTACCATCGGATAAGGATAATGATGAAGAGGCTAATAATGATGGTAGGTGGTGGTATTGCCATTCAGGCTCTGGGCTGAGAAGCATTAAGAAGGGCCCCCCTCTGTAAGGTGATCTCAGACTACAGACAATCACAATCATGTTTCAGAGGGAATACTTAATTAATCTTTCCACTCTTATCTGTAGAGGAACCAAAAGTTGTCATAATCACTCACTGGTGGCCCCTCAGACTATGGCTTCCAGAGGTGGTAGGTCTGGAAGGTATTAAGGCTGAAGAAGAGTTGCACCAAAGACAACCCTGACTATTGCTCTAAATACACAGAACACACTGGGTACTTACTAAGCTCTTCAGAAACAATAATAACATCTCGTAACAATGCATTATGGGTGCAAGAACAGGTGCAGAGAGGAGACATACTATTTGGATGCTGTGTTACTATCCATATAGACCTGGCCCACTGAATGGAAAAAACAGGGAACCCAAAAGGAATGTCACCTCCAGTAGACAGCTTAACAAGCAGTCAAATGTGAATTATAATTTGGAGTCTTTAACGGATCTACCCCTGGGGGACACAGTTTAAATTCAATTAACCATGCCTTCAGCAGGTTTTTTTGTGAATCGTTGTGCCAGTACTTACTGGGGTACAAAAATGAGTAATTTGTGTACAATCCTCGCCATCACGGAGTTACCATTTAACAGCTGCAAATGAGAGGAACATGCATAGCTTATTCTGTCTTGTCATTCAGATATAGGTCAAAATAAAAGAAAAAATGACCTAAGAAAATTCAAAGCAGAATTCTTTGGAGAAGAGGCAGGGAGAAATCAGTAAGGCTGCACAAGAAAGACACTGCATTTGCAGTAAGTCTTGAGAGATGTTCAATGTGAAACATTTAACAATGTTCCGTGGGCAACAGGGGTGGGGGATGGGCAGAAAGTTCATTCGAAGCAGTAGGTACAACTTGAGATGCGTTTGAGATAGGCACACCTAGAGAACAGTCCGATTTAGCAGGTCAAAGTGCAGACCTGTAAGTCATGGAAGATAATGTTGGGATGGAAGACTGTCAACATATGTGGGAAGCCTGCCTATCAAGCTAAGGAAACTGTATTTTTAGTTCTATAAATAATGGGAAGGCATTAAAAGAGTTTTCACAATCGTACTCAAATCAGTTTTTAGTGAATTTGGTTGGTTTTGAGTGGGGAGGCACTTAGCGCAGACAGGAGGCAATCATCGTGGTCTGGGAAATGACAAGACCATGACCTTGGGTGTATGATGAGAACTGGTGTGGGAGCTAGACATAAAGCCAGGAAAGAATAAGGTTTGGGGATATATAGGGAAGGGGAGGCAATGATCATGGTTGGAAGTACCATAGATGAGTAAACACTTTTGTGGGTTTTTTTTTTAACTGTAGGTCTCAAATAATGATGCTACCATTAGCAAAATTTGGAAAATAAATTGTTCTTTGAAGAGAGGACAGGTCTTTTCTAACATACTGACTTTAAAGTGCTAGTAAAAATTGCTGATAGGTCTTCTCAGGCGCTCATGGAAATGGACTGGAAAGGGATCAGTCCAGAGCTACAGAGTAAGGAGACTTCTGTATTAAAGATGCACCAAGACCACAGTCTGATTCAAGAGAGACTGTAGATGGAGAAGACAATTAAGACCGAAATATGTGAAAAGTTGCACAAAATGGACAAGAAAGAAATAAGGATCAGAAAAAGAGATCTGAGAGAATAAGGAAGAACTAGAATAGCACATTCACAGAATCCGAGGGAAACTTCATTCTGCAAATTATCTGTGGTTGAGCAAATGTACCATGTGAGGGTTTGTGCTAGATGCTGGGGATACAGGGTGGGCAGAACACAACAGCTCTGCTCCCACAAAGTTCATAGTTTTCCAGGGAGTATTGATAAACAGCAGGAAGCATCCCAGGGAGTTTGGGAAGATGTGATGTAAAATAAGAAAAGACCATTAGGACCTTTAACCAACTGAACAGTTTTAAAAAATAAAGAGGTGATTCAATGTCCAAGGATGAATAAATTTATGACAGGTGTACTTAAAGAAACTTAAACCACTTTTAAGGATGGCAAGAGCCCATGGAACAAAATATATACTCATCCACCCATTCTTCTTCCCTCCCCCCCGTTCTGTCTCTCTCACACACATACACACACTTTAATCTGCTTGAAATAAGAAGGGAGGCTATTAAGTAAACAAGCACACTCTGCTATGAAATATTGAAAAGCAATATTATCCACATGTTCTAGAAAACTCGTGAGGACAAGGAAAACAAAAGGACAAAAAAAAGAAGAACCATATACTTTATCTTCAAAAGATTCAACCACTATTTGGTCTACAATTCTGCAGAAATCTTGCACACACATTTGATATTATACGGCTCATTAATTTCTAAACCATCCATAGCCTTATTTTATGAAACTTTGCATAAGCATTAGCCAAAAAAAAGTGCAGCAAAGGGAGGGGAGGGATTGTTGAATTTTAACACTTGATCATATCATTTGCTTAGTACCTTCTTACATTTAATGACATGAAGAAAACAGAATCATGGCTGTGTGATAAAAAGCTTTTCCTAGGTTATTCAGAATACACAGACTTTTCACTATGACCCATGTGGAATCACTAATTTGGATTTGCCTTACCCTTAATAACACAAAACTTAAGCTGGCACCATCATATGTCCATCAACAACAATACAAAATCTCAGAGGTTTTTCACTCCAGTATTGCTGGCTTGCAAACTCCAGACCTTCCGCGGGTAAAATCTGAAACTGGCCTCCATACGCAGAGGACAGGGAGACCAGAGAAAGAGGCCGACTACTGCAGACTGGTAGGTGGCAGCTGCAATAAGCAAGGGAACTTACATAGGAGGCTTGCTGTGGGGGCTGCCAGACAAGTAGACCTCCACCCCCTGGGGCCAGAAACTTACGAGTTCATATAGAGGCCTTAGGAGGGCTCATCACCAACACCATCCAGATGGCCTCAGCAGCACCTTTCTCTCTCAAGGCTATGTCCTTGAAAACAGTTTCTGCTTTGGTGGGCAGAACATACATTCCAAGGGCAAGGGCAAGGGGTAGCAGCCTCCAATGGCCCAGGTGTAGCTACTTGATCCAACAGTAGTCCTGTCCTCTGGATGACCTCCTCTAACAACGAGTGAAATGGCCATGCATGTCCCTCCCCACATTTAGCTGTGGACTACATCACATAACATATGCCATCCCTAAGTTAGATGGCACAAATTGAGGACACCGATGAATAATCTTACAGGGTGGTTTTTTTTTTTCTTTTTTAACTCCGGCCTTATTTCTGATTCTCTTTCAAATATACTGTTGAATTATCATCCCCCTCTGTCTCTCCACTGGTAACAGGATTATGTTTGATTTCGTAGCCAGGGAGCAAAATAATAAGAATAGACAATTTCGTGAAAAATATATTCTGGGCA
This sequence comes from Ailurus styani, assembly GCA_002007465.1. Taxonomy (NCBI): domain Eukaryota; kingdom Metazoa; phylum Chordata; class Mammalia; order Carnivora; family Ailuridae; genus Ailurus; species Ailurus styani. The sequence continues at coordinate 4,672,454 of LNAC01000011.1, read as the reverse complement.
GGCTTTTGATTTAATGTGGAAGCTGGTGACAGGGAGGCTAAAAGAGAGCACCACAATTTGTAAGAAATGTCTTCTACTTGTACTTATTTACGAGATGTCCATTTTCTGTACTCGAGCGTTCACGGTGTTTCAACTACAGGGACTTAGAAGTGATGTTCATTACCATACTAAATACATTACCCGCTGAAAGAGAGCAGGGAATAAACTTTTTAGCTATATTATAAAGTTTTAGTAACCCAATTCGACCCTGCTCCCATCTTTCCTACATTTCCCTCCTATTTTTCATTTGGTTTTCGCCTTCATCTCTCAGCAAACCATGTTTCATAGCATAATGGCTCTAAGGTCAGGTCATAAAATGCACGCGCACACACGCTTTTCTCTAATTCCTGATTTCCCTCTCATCTTCATTCATTCTTCTCAGTCCAATCCTCCATTTAAATTTTGTTTCGATTCTGATTAAATCATTTTATAAACCTCCATCCAAGAGGCGTATATTCAAGGGAAAACCATCATGGTCATGTTGGAAGTTATGCAAATGTCTCACTTGTTTGAAAGAAAACAAGAAATCAGGACCTATTGTTTTAAAAACAAGAACTGAAGGTAGAGTTCAAACCTCTAAAAGCCTTTAAATCCTTATCACAAGATTAGTGAAGACCATCCTGTAGCTGAGCACAAATAACCAAAGTACTTAAGCATACATTTGGTGGAAATAATATAGACTACATATTCAGAGGATCATTCTTGAATAATATTAACCTTGAAACAGTAACAAAACAAGAGCAAAAAGATGCTCCAAGCCCTTTTTCCTTTATTCTTCTCACATGACAATTAACTCTAAAAACATGCAAACACAATTCAAGAAACAGGTGTCAAATCAATTCAAGCCAGAAAACTCTTCACTTTTGGTCTCACCTTAACCAAGATATAAATCGACATCTTTCTATTCTCTAAAGGAACAATGAATACGCTCCGACTTTAAAAGTGGTACTAAAAGTTTTTTTTTAAATGTATCATACTCCCCAGATGTGATTTCATCTTTGTTTCCATTTTATCTAACAAATAGAGATTATGGCCACCTGTGGCACTGTGAATAGACTGGACAGGCTGATTCAATCCCCATCTGGCCAATTAAAGACTAGGCCCAGCCAAAAAGCTGTTATCAGTGAGAAGCCGAAAAATGCAAGCCACCCCTTTCCCCAGACTTTTACTGATTTATCTTCAAGTTCCCACCGCTGTCTTGTGCCAGAGTGCAGTTCCTGAAAGGACAGCTAGCTCTCTACCCTATTCTTAGCCAAAGGAACGCAAAGACAGAGACCATATAGACCTAACTAATGATTTACTTAGCCCTCTACACTTAAAATGCCATTCTGGAAAAAATCCAAATTCTTAACGATTTTCAGTATCCCTCCTAAAATATATCCTAGACGTACTTGGTTCATAATGAGTAAACTATCGCCATAAGTGAAACCAGAACTAAACATCAGTACAGGTCAAAATTGGGACTTTAAATGTAATGGTCATATTTTTTCTCCAGCCTGTAAAAGGACAAGACTTTTTAAAATGTCACAGTCAAATAAGTCTAGTGTCCTCCCAGTTACAATGACCTTAACTACTAGAAAGGGAAGACAGGGAAGGAAAAATGTCCATATTTCAATGTTCAAATTAGAGTGACAGACTCAAGTTGTCCGGAGTGACTCCATTTCCCTGGATATAAACAGGTAGAATGTGCAAATACCTCTTTCCCTGCAACTCAGGTCCAAGTGTGTCATCCCATAAATCTATGCTAGAGCCATATGTACGACCCCTCATCTTATATAACCTGGGAAATGTCCAGCTCTTGATTAGCCTCGTGTGTCCTGCAACCCCTTTCATTCTGTTTATGACTCCTCTAAAGCTCTTATACACGGGAGCCCCCTAAAAACAAACCGATTCCACCAAAGGTGCTGGAGGGGTAAGGGGGGGGCGGGGGCGGGTCGTCTTATCCCCTGTTTCACTATGGATCCCACTAAAATCATCAGAACATGTCCTTCCCTTGCTTTCGCAGAATACAGGCTACTCTGAAAGCCAGACACCTTGCACAAGAGGGCCGGGTACCTTTCCAAGGCTGTACTGTACATAAATTATTTCCAAGTGTCACTGAAGACCATTTTCTCTGAACACACTCAACTGAAGCTGGCGATAAAACAAGACGCACGCTCCTGCTGAAGAATCTGACCCGAGAAACATTCCGCCTGTATGTTACCAGGAAACCAAAATAGAGTTTTAATGAAGAAATGTTTGGGAGCAGAAAGGAAAAGTGGAGGGAGAGGATCAATACTAGTTCAGCTCTTTCATCCCCAGGTGTTAGGGGAAGCAAGTGTGTGGTCTGCAGTCATCTGGCAGATGCATAAACGACATGGGAAATTTTCAGAGAAGGCAAAAGTAGGCACAGGATCGGATCGCAGGGGACCCCGCCACCAGCGAGTTTCACACACACTTCAAACAGCTCTTCTTCCCGACCTGGACCTTGCGTGCACCCCCCTCGCCTCGGCACCCCCATTCCCGCCGCTCCCACCTCCCCTTCCCAGTCCCGCCCGGGTGGCCGTCGGTCATGCAGCCAAGGCAACAAGCGCCCCCAGCCCAGGAAGGGGTCCCCGTCTGAGCTCGCGGAGGAAGGAGGGGAAGAGGGGCGCCCGCTCGCATGCTTAACGCATCCTACCGCCTGTGGAGCTCGCCTCCTCCAGCTGAGCCGAGATGCTTTCCACCCTCCTCACATTCATCTTCGGGGACGCAGCGGGCAGGAGCGGGACCCGAGAGGCGGCGGCCCAGGGGCGTGTGTGCACGGGTCTGGCACCGGAGCGCACTGGCCGCTCGGCCCGGGGCGTGCGCGGCGCTGGGAGCTCGAGGCG
>LNAC01000011.1:4658436-4669274 GCA_002007465.1 Ailurus styani | reverse complement strand
GAAGCGGGCGCCGTGCACTGCACGCCGGGGAGCCCCGCGCCCCCTCCTCCCGCGCGTTCGCGCGCCGCCCCTGCCACCTGCTGCCGAGTCGCCGCCGCCCGGGGTACCGGCGCGCTGCTCCTGCGACCGAGCGGCCCGACCTGAGAGAGACCAGGGGGGACGACGGGTGATGAGCGGCGCCTCGGGGACCCCTTCTGGCCGCGCGGCGCCCGGCGGAGGACGCGCAAGGGGAGCCCGCAGGGGCCCCACCGGGACAGTTAGACCGGAGATGGTGCACGAAGTTGGGCCGAGGAGGAAGGACGCCGGCGGGGAAGCGCAAGGAGGTGCCCTTGCCCAGACCCGGGCAGAGAGCCAGGAACTCCTAGAACTCCGAGCCGGGAAACTTTCCCAGCTGAAGCTCAAACCAGTCATGCGACTTGGCTACGTGTTGGGAAACGCTGGCTCTACACACCACGGTGTGCGGGGACAAGGCCTGGATGAGGAACCCCACCTTGGATGGGGGGAGGGGGTGGGGGTGCAGGAGACTGGGAGGCATTTGGGACCAGCGCCCAGAAGAAGGTTTCACTGGAGGACTCCCTGGCAGCAGCACCGGAGGTCTCCCTCACCAACCCCCTGGTCATCGGCGCTCTTAAGCAAACCGGGGCTGGGAATGTTTGGGAAGATAAAGACAAACCAGTAAACCAATTGTGGCCGTGGTTACTACTTGGAAGAAAAAAATTAAAATGTTCACTACAGTGTTGCCAAGAGTCAAGTGCATGAAGCCTCTTTTGACAAGAAAGGTCAAGTTGACCAGTTCTCTCTGCAGAAGGAATTCACATTTCCTCTGGGTTGAAGCCATTTCTAAATGTTTTCAAAACTGTCCACTTTCCTTATAGACACCCCCCACCCCCCACCCCCCACATACACTGTCTCCACGTGAAATCCTGCCCCTTACTCCAAGGTCTCCACTGACATTTTCTTGCCCTACCCCTTCTCCCCAATTCCAGGAGTGACTCACTTGGGGTCTTGTGAGGTCTCTCACTTCTCTTTTGGTTCGTGGTTAAGGGGATTGATGCTAACACCACCAACGCTTGGGGTCAAATCCTAGTTCCACTAATTTTGTGACTTGGTGCAAATTATTTCCCTCAGCTGTAGCAATGGGATAATGATGGTACCTATTTTCCTGGTTTGTTGTGAAGATTTAAGGTAACTGATGTAAAGGACTTAGGGCTGTGCCTGGCACACAAGAATCTCTAATTCTATAGCAACTCTTTCCAGAAAACACTGTCACAACTTGTACTGTAAGATGATCACTAACACCTACCCAGCTCCATATTCCATCATTTTCCATCATATGGCGTGACCTTTGTGTATTGACTGGAGTCCTGGAGCCTGGGTGGAAATAACCACCCTTTCTCATCTCTACAATGTAAAAAATAATGTCTACTTCAGTTAGCTGTTGGAATCGATTAAATGAAGCAATGTATGTACCGTGTTTTGAATGGCTCCTGGCACACAAGAAACACTCAATAAAAGCTACCACCATTATTATCAACATCATGAGAATTAGCAGCCATCGTTATATTTAGTTAGGATGATTCAAAGGAGAAAAGACATCACTGCATTTTCTTCGACAGGTCTACCAAACCTTCCTTCACAGTGTGGGAAGCAATAAACAACTCCTCTTCCATCTACAAAATACATAGAACGCTTTGTGGGGCCAACTCCCTTCTCAGGTCTTGTCAGTTGAGCCTCTGTCTGTTCTGATCCTATACAGTGTCTATCCCTAGACTCGTTGTAAAGAAGACAACAAAATCAGGTAAAGTGGACACTGCGCTCAATAAATTTGCAATATATTGTTTCCAAAATATTCGTGTGGGAACTTAGCTACCATGAAATTCATTTTCAGAACCTCTTTACGCAAATCCTCCGTCACCAGATATCACAGGGAAAGCCAGTTTTTTGTTGCCACTATTACTGTCATCTCCGATATTTGGGACTAAAGGACCAGGGTGACTGCCTGGCTTGTACTATCTCCTTCCTGGCACTGAAGATGTCTTGCATGGTGATAGAGAAGGGATTCATGTGCCACACCATGTCCTGCCATCCCATTGCTCCTCCTTGGAAGCTACGACAATCCTAGCCCCTACCGCAGCCCAGCCCCCCAAAACATACGTGCAAAGATTCCCACATTTTCTATAACTAACCTCAGGCTACTCTTCATGTAACGTGGATGCATATTGTTCCCTCAAGGAACGATGTTTTAAAAAATGCAGAGAATAATAAACTCATTATGTGCCAGCCTTTAAGCTTAGATTTTATAAACATCATTTCATCTTTGAAAAATGCTACAGAGTAAGCCCTGTTATTATCCCTATTTAACTAGTGAAGAAGTTATAACTCAGGTGAACTGGTTTGTCAATTTAACACCAATAGCAATCGTGATCTCTGGGATTTGAACCCACCAGTCTGACTCAAGAGCCCTCAAACTTAATTACTACACTGTACCACCACCATGAACTAGGATTTGGATGGTCTGGGCTCTGACATTTCCCAGCTCTGTGTCCTTCGGAAAATCACTGATCATTTCTAAGCTTCAGTTCCTCATCTGCTAAAAGGGGAATTTCTGCTTCACAAGGTCATTGTCAGGATCAAGTCAGGTAATGAAAGTGAAAGCTATATATCAAACATGAAATGTTGTGGAAGCATCTAGGATTATTTTTATTATTGTCCCAATTTTTTATTGCCAATGTCATTGCGTGGTCTTTTCTGAAAGCCCCTTCTTTCGGCACAATTCCTTCTTGTGTACCAGGGCTCAAGCAATAAAAATAATAGCAAAACTTTTCGTATCTAATATTTATTGAAGTGTTTATGATGCATGTTCTGTGTTAAAAATTCTACATCCGTATACCACTTAATACTCGGAAGAATTACTGCATGGAGCTATTTTTGCCCTGATTTTTAAAATCAGACTCAGAGAGGTTAAGTAGCCCAAGATCAGCCGGCTGCAAAGAGGTGCTGTGAGATGTGAAACCACGACCTTCAGATGATAAGACCGGAGCTTTCAGTTTCTACCCGATGGTTCTCAAACTTTATCAGACATAAGAATCATCTAAAGGCTTGGTTTGGAAGCCTCCGTGCTCCAGCCTCCTCAGTGGAGTCACTGCGTTTGGAAGAGAGGTCTTGGAATCTAATTTTTGTTAATGAATAGACTATATTTTGCAGCAGTTTTAGGTTTACAGAGTTCCCCTAGACCCCTTTTCCACTCCCTCTCCCCACCATCCCCCGCCCAGCTTCCCCTCTTTTAATATCTTTATCTTTAATATCTTTGTATTACTTTATAAAATATTTACATATTACTATATAATATCTTACTTTATCTTTAACATTTTATATTACTTGATAAAATATTTACATATATATTACTATATAGTGTCTTTATCTTACGTTATAAAGATATTAGATATCTTTAATATCTCATCAAAGGTGGTACATTTGTTACAATTGATGTTGCATTATTATCAACTAAAATCCATAATTTAGATGGGACTGGTGGCCTTATCACTCACAGGATAGGCCATGTGAGGACAAAGCAACCATTCACAAGTCAGTAAGAGAGAGCCCTCATCAGAAATCAGATCCTGCTAGAAACTTGTTCTTGAACTTGCCAGTCTCCAGAACTGAGAGAATATAAATTTTCATTCTGAAGCCATGCAGTCTGTGTTATTTTGTTATGGCAGCCGGAGCCAACGAACACACACCTGAAGACCATACTCTGGGAAATCTCCACCCTACACCAGAAGTATGTGGTCTGCCATCCAGCAACATCTGTATCATCTGGGAGCTCGTCAGAAATTCAGAAATTCAGCCCTGCCCCAGACCTCCTGAATCAGTATCTTCATTTTTAAACATCCTTACCAAGTGGTTCTAGGCATGCAGATTAAAATGTGGGACGCTTTTCTTAATGAGACACCAGTGTAGTTTACTTGGGCTCCTTGGAGCCAATCAGCATTCACTGGGCATGAGAGGAGGCTAGTGTTACAATCACAACCAATTCAATTCATGGCATCCCCCATGCCCACCAATGAGACAAGCCTGTTTCACATTTTGCCAGTACCTACTCAAATGGATAGAATTATTTATTGCTTAGTTAAGTTTCAAGCGGCAAATATCCTCAACCTTGTTTATCTGACTACACCTGCAAATTTCTTTGCAATTCCTGATCGCTCAGTATTATAACAACCGAGGAAAATAACCTCGTTTGAGATCTTCATATTCAAAGGAATGTTAAAATGCCATGATAAGACAAAAACGAGGTAAACATTTTAGGGCAGGAAGGTTCATTCTGACATTCCTGTAGAATCTCTATATTCACTAGCTGATTTGGTCTTCTACCGCTCTGAAAAGTAGGCAATTCAGATTTTATTATCCCCATTTTGCAGGTGAAGAAACTAAAGCCAATGGCAAGTAATGAATTTTTACCAGGAGCATGGGATGCAGCCAGGACACAAACTTTCATCATCTGATATCTTTTAGCACTTGGTGCTCTAAGCTCTGCCAAGTTTATATAAGCTGGATTACTGCCAAACGAACTGCAGATTCGCCTTGCAACTTCGTCATGCAGGATAAGTCCATATTATAAATGTAAAGCTATTATATCATTTAGCCACATTTCCCCAGATTGTGGACTTCAGGAAATCCACTGGCTCCGTTCTCTGTGTGGCAGGAGACGTGATTAGGGGATTTGCTTCAGAACATAGATTTAGCTTAACCAGAGGGCTCTGCAACAACTTACAATATCATTCATGAAGTCAGTGCTGAAAAGGTTTACCTACGTTCCATATCTCAGGGTTCCATATTTGAACTGTATGTTCTAATTGGGTGAGATGTTTTTAAATTCCAAGTCACTTTATAACTTGAATCCTTGTATTTTCTTTAATTGCTCACCATACTGCATTTAAACTAAAAATAGGTCCTTGGGGAGTAAGAATCTGCCAGTGTATCTATTGAAGCAGGTTGAATGAAACTGTCCAAAAATGACTTTATTGTAACTAAATAAATGTGTTTCTAGACAGTTCTTTTTAATCAAAAGTTAGGCAGAGCTAAAAATTAAATTTCATTCTAAATCATGCTTCTTCAAATATTCATTGAAATAGATCAAATTCATTTTAAAAAACAAGATAAATTTGCATTTCTTTGTTTAGGTGTGCATATACAAAATACTGTGTTATATTGCTGATAAGGAAGGTATTTAACTTAGTATATTTAAGCTTTTTCAATAAATTAACATTTGGGGGAAATATGTTCATTTCATTTTAAAATGTGTTTATAAAATTAAAGTTCTTTATATAAATTAGAAAGGTTGTAGGGAAAACAAGAAGCCCTTTTTTCAGATTAAGGTAAAAAATGCTGCCACAGTTCTGAGCCTGGATAATTCAAAACTAGGTTGACAATCTGTCAGGACTGAATAGTGAAACTGCCACAAGCACACTTGTCAAAAGAGATGAAGTATTTGATGTTCAAGTTCAGGTGTTAGTTAACCTGTCAACAAACGGACAAAAGAGAGGAAAAAAGACAGACCTTCAAAGTCTCAGCCATTGGGTCTTCCGAAGTCCAGACTCTTTCAGATGGGCGATGGTATCAAAGAATGAAAATCTAACTATGTTGGAATGGTGAGTGCCTACAGAACATGCATTTGCAGATTTGGGGAGATTTGGGGGAAATGCAAAGAAGGGTACATCCTTAGTCATGGAAGTAGAAGATGAGAATTCGGGGTACGGGTAGGGGATATGGGGATAAAGACATAAGATCATGTGGTGGCTAGACTATTGGATAACAAGGTTGTCTGACATGACAAGTCATTTTTATTTCCTTTATTGATTTTTGGCAAGTATGTAAATTTTATCCACAATGATTAGAACACTTATCAAAATATTGTCTTCCATTCACTCATATGTAACCAAAAGTCTGATGAAACAGAACTCATTAATTATTTGAAAGATCTTTTTCCCCTCTTAGGAAAGAATTACTTGGATAAGTCAGACAGCACGGTGCATCAGTAACAATATGATTATACTGGGGAAATGTTGGTAGTAGATGAACTTTGATATCAAACCAATGCTCTTGGTAGATGAAAGTCTAGCATAATAAAGTAATACAGAGTTGTCAGACTGATGGAGATGCACAAGTGAACGGGTGCATTTCATTATCTCTGAACCTTGATTTTGTCATGCATAAGCAGGACCTGTGCTTAGCAATCAAATCTCAAGAATGTAGCTTTGTCTTCAGCATGTATCAAGCCAGGCACTGTGTGAGATACAGAAGCTATGATGAAGGAAACCCAGAATTTCTGCCTCCCAGGAGCTGGCAGTCTAGGGGGAGATGCATACAGGCTAGTGAGTGACTGTGGGTAGAATGACTGACTCTGCCCTTTGTACATTAGTAGTAACGTGTCCAATCCTCACAGTCCCATCAGAGCATCTATGTTAGTTTTGCCATAAAAAATCCTACTCCAAACTCAGCAGCTCAATCATAACAGTCATTTGGTTAGCCACAGTTCTGTGGTCTGCCAGCTTAGGGAGCGTTCAGCTGGGCATACCCAGGCATTTGTGGTCAGGGGGCAGTGAGTGATATAGTTAACTCGCATGTCATGCAGTTGGAGTAGAGGGGACAACTCATTATCCCCAGCTGTACTGGGGCCCCCTCATCATCCAGCAGACAGGCCCCAACTTCTTCATTTGGTGGTAGTTGCAGAGTTGTTAAGAGAAGTCACAGAAAGCAGGTGACACCCTACCACACTCCTCAAGCCTTTGCTGGGTACCCATTTGCTACTATTGTCTCGTTGACTAGAGCAAGTCACAAGGCCCACCCAGATTCAAGGGGAGGGAGAAAAAGTTTGCCTTTGATGGAGGAAATTATAAAGTCATATTACAAAAGGCTCTATACAGAGAGAGGAAGAATTTGTGACCAATTTCCCAAACTACTGTAGGGAGGTACTATGAATATCTCTGTGAGGCATAGAGACTTTAAGGGATCCAAGCTCATCAAGTGAGAGAAAGGGAAAGGATTCCAACCAGGAAGTCTGGCTCCATAGCCAGCAAGTATGTCCATGACACTATATAATACAAGTGCCACACAAGGCTGATTCGTGTGTTGGGGGAGATTTAGGAAGAGCCCCTAACTTAATGCTGGGTATTAGAGAAGCTTTCATCAAAGAACCAACGTCAAATGCAAAATCCTAATGGACAAGGATGAACTGATCATCTGAAAATGAAGAAAGGACAGGAACACTCCCTATAAAAGAGACCACATGTGCAAAGTACTAGAAATTGAGACAGTTCGTTACATCCAGAGAACTGTAAGTGGTTCCCTGGGCTGGGGCATTGGGAGGCAAGTTCTGTGGCAGGAGAGGTGAACTTGGGCCGTGCTGTAAATGTCTTTAAACTAAGGGTTTGGGCTTTAATCAAAGACATTAGCAGCCCCTGAAAGGTTCGATCCAAGGACTCATAGGTTTAGATTCTCCTTTAGAGTCTTCGCTATGGCCCCTATGAAGAGTAAGGATCAGAAGCAGGTAACATTGCAAGCAGGGGAATCATTTGCAAGGGTCTTACACTGACCAAACCATAAATGATGGTCTGAAATACAAGAAAAACAGTGGGGATGAAAAAAAAAAGACATATTAGAAAGATATTTAAAAGACCAGACATGATGACTAGCAAATGTGGTGATGGAGGGGTCTTGATGACACCCAGGTTTGGTTNAAGATATTTAAAAGACCAGACATGATGACTAGCAAATGTGGTGATGGAGGGGTCTTGATGATACCCAGGTTTTGGCTTAGATGCTGCTTGGGGATGATAGTACCATGACCTGAACTGCGCGTGTCATAAAGTGAAGGCATTTCAGGGAAAAAATGATGTTTTTTTTAATTTGCATGTGTTGAATTTGAGACATCTACAGGACTACGTCCGAATGAATATATTCAACTATGAGGTAGGAATGACCCTGGAAGTCCAGAAGGACCAGGTTGGAGGAATAGATAAAAGGTCATCTGAGTATGGAAAAGATNCATGACCTGAACTGCGCGTGTCATAAAGTGAAGGCATTTCAGGGAAAAAATGATGTTTTTTTTAATTTGCATGTGTTGAATTTGAGACATCTACAGGACTACGTCCGAATGAATATATTCAACTATGAGGTAGGAATGACCCTGGAAGTCCAGAAGGACCAGGTTGGAGGAATAGATAAAAGGTCATCTGAGTATGGAAAAGATTGAGGAGAATATGTGGAATAATATTAATTACATATAGCATTTGTTAGGTATTTGTTCTGTACTGGGAAAGGCTTTTAAAATACTTTACGTTATTTAACAAATTTAATTCCCACAACAATCCTAGGAGGTAATACNCCTGGAAGTCCAGAAGGACCAGGTTGGAGGAATAGATAAAAGGTCATCTGAGTATGGAAAAGGTTGTCTGAGGAGAATATGTGGAATAATATTAATTACATATAGCATTTGTTAGGTATTTGTTCTGTACTGGGAAAGGGTTTTAAAATACTTTACGTTATTTAACAAATTTAATTCCCACAACAATCCTAGGAGGTAATATTGTTATTGCGCCCATTTTACAGATGAGCAAATTAAGGCACACTTAAGTTGTTAAAGTCAGCATTCAAACTTGAGCTATCTGGCTCCAAGCCCATACCTCTAATCNTATGTGGAATAATATTAATTACATATAGCATTTGTTAGGTATTTGTTCTGTACTGGGAAAGGGTTTTAAAATACTTTACGTTATTTAACAAATTTAATTCCCACAACAATCCTAGGAGGTAATACTGTTATTGCGCCCATTTTACAGATGAGCAAATTAAGGCACACTTAAGTTGTTAAAGTCAGCATTCAAACTTGAGCTATCTGGCTCCAAGCCCATACCTCTAATCTTTTTTTTTTTAAAGATTTTATTTATTTATTTGACAGAGGGAGAGAGACAGCGAGAGAGGGAAGACAAGCAGGGGGAGTGGGAGATGGAGAAGCAGGCCTCCCACTGAGCAGGGAGCCCAACTCGGGGCTCGATCCCAGGACTCTGGGATCATGACCTGACACTTAACAACTGAGCCACTCAGGTGCCCCCATACCTCTAATCTTGAAGTTACACTTCTCCTGTATGCAAAATGAGGGAAGATTCCAGTGCAGAATCCTGCACAATACAAATACCGTTAAATCCTGGCTTAACATGGTAAATGAGATGCAAAAATTAACCTTGAAATAAAGACATTCATCGTAAATGTAGGGTCATGTCATTAGGAGGTAGATGGAAAAAATATATGTCTCAATTGTTATGCACAATCACACACACACAAAAGTACATTACTAGAGAGAGTGAAAATGGTCTCAGCTGACCGTACACAGAACTGAAAAAGTCTCCCCAAAATCCCAAGGTGCAGGCTAGGGGAGGGAGCATTTTCTAATTCCATCTCACCCTACCCCATCACTTTTCCTGTAGAAGATAATCACGTTGGTCTGCCCCACTGAAGAACCGGAACTCAGCACAGGATTGGAGCCAATTTTCAAATGCATTTTATCAAAATTCTGGCCAGCCTTGTACCATGGAAACCAAGAAAAGAGAATTTTCCAGGGAGACAGTGGCTACAGTAACAAGAGGTAACAAGATGTCAAGTACACAGAGGCCTAAAATAAGGTATCCATTGTATTTAGGAGCAAAGAGATCATGAGTAACCTTCTCATAATGATTAACAAGCAACTCTTTGTTTATGTATTTAAGATTGCTCTTTCAATAGCAATATCATTTATTTTGCAGACTACAGTTATATATACCTGGTATTTCCGGATAATAATAAGAGGTATCATTTCTGAGTGCCTCTCACATGCTAAATTCTATAATTGACATTTTTTATTATGCCTAACAACTACCTACAGGGTAGTAGATACTCTTTTGAGAAGTGAGGATACCCACCTTTAGAGCAGTGACCTGAGATCACAAGCCTGATTGGCAAAGCCAACATGCAGAGTCAGAAATCACCAAATTCACAGACTTGGTTTTCTTTTTTCTTTCTCTACACTGTACAGTCTCCACTGAGTTCCAATGACAAAAGAGGGTAAGAATGTCATAAACAGTATCTGCTAATTCACGGATCTCTTCTTAATCAATTGTTCCAACCTAGCCTTTACCATTTGGCTGTCATTTCTAAACCATAGCAATCCAAGCATCTTCTGGCTTCACTTGTAGAGATATTTTAATAAATAATAAAAGGGTCAGAAGTTGAAGAAAAGTTGAGGAGAAAGAAAAGGCACTGATGTCTTATCTCTTTTTTTTTTTCTGGGAAAGGGGGTTTGAGTGACAGTGGACAGTGTCCCTTGCCTATAATTTCTAAGCCAGGACAACTACTGTAACCAACATTTGATGATGGGACCAGTTCCATGGTCCAAATCCAGTCTCTAGGTGAACTACTCAGAGTAGGGGGAAGTCATTGCAAAGGTAAATCAAGGGCTGAGGAAAACCTCCAAAGAAGAGTTTTGCCATGATTTGGGCAAGTGGAATCTGTTTTTTCGGAAGTCAAGATCCCATGACTTGGCTTCTTTTTATCCAGTTCATATGCTTAGGATTGGGCANAGTCATTGCAAAGGTAAATCAAGGGCTGAGGAAAACCTCCAAAGAAGAGTTTTGCCATGATTCGGGCAAGTGGAATCTGTTTTTTCGGAAGTCAAGATCCCATGACTTGTCTTCTTTTTATCCAGTTCATATGCTTAGGATTGGGCATTTTTTTAAAAAAAGGTTTTATTTATTTATTTCACAGAGGGAGAGAGATCACAAGGAGGCAGAGAGGCAGGCAGAGAG